>JANAVB010000165.1:25000-78294 GCA_029216955.1 Iris pallida
TGTAAATTGACTCTGCATGCATGGAATGAATCTAGGTAAAACTAGCAAGATCACATCACAAGAAATAGTTTTCCCACTAAATGAACAGTGATCATTTCAGACAAATGTAGCTCTTTGTTGACACCATTCACCAGTATGCTGATATACTGACCCACCATCAGTCTACATGCAGGATGCACTATGCATCGAGAAGGATAGTCCGAAGCGATAGCCCGAGCCTCATCCTCAGGAGCCAGAAATCAGAAGAGATGCCAAGAGACGGACATCTGTTACAAAGAGTTTGGTTTTGTATATAAAAGGATGTAATGTATGGGAACGGGATCATTGTAATCTGTAATATTCTGAGAGATTGTAAACATTGTATCAGAGAGAATCGAGAGCATTGTAATCTGTTCAAATGAAATCAATAAAGAGAAATAGTTCTTGTTACCATTGTGTTCAATGCATGTATTCTGAAAATATGTCCGCTGCTGCTTCAATTATCTGCGATACGTTCTGCTGTATTGTCAACCTTGTCTATCTTGTCTTACTTCAGGTCTTGGCCTTGTGCAAGCGCAACTTAGGCTTGCACGACATCACGCCCTAGCGAGGACGAACGGTCCCAAAGAGCCCGAAGCGAGGACGAAAGGGACTCTGCGGGATCGGGGCGTGACAATCTCTACTTTTCAAATTCATCCTAGAGAGAGAGACAAAGGATCGAGATGGAAATAGGGCTGTCAACGGATGCTTATCGGTATGGACAGGACAATATCCGTATCCGTATCCGAAATTTTTTTGTAATATCCGAATCCGATCCGATATCCGAACGGATATCTCTTTTGACACTCCGAATTCGTATCCGTTTAGTTTAACGGATATCGGATAATATCCGATCCGATTAGCTAAAAAATTCGAATGCTAGTATTCGAATATCCGAAATCCGAAATATTAAAAACTTAGTTATTATCCGAATATCCGAAATCTGAAATATTAAAAATTTAGTTATTATCCGAATATCCGACTCTACATATTTGAGTCCTTTCTTCTTCCGTTGTAAATTGTAATTAATATATATTACTATTATATATAAATTATATTATAATTAATTTATGTAAAAGTCAGTTGAAAATAAAATACTTTAATCTTCTCTATTAATTAATATATATTACATATACATTATACTATAATATATATAAAATTTCAGATATCCGAATCCGATATCCGAATTCGATATCCGAAATTTGCAATTTAAAGTCGGATCGGATATTAACGGATTCGAATACCTTAATATCCGAATTCGTATCCGAAAACGGATAATATCCGAAAAATATTCGGATATCCGAATCCGATATCCTGAAATTTCGAAAAATATCCGAAAGTTCAGGATACGGAATCGGATCAGATTCGACTTTTTGACTATCCATTGACAGGTCTAGATGGAAAGGGAGGGGGTCTCACAGTTGGGGAGCCAGGACATCGGCGACGGTTGATGTGGAGCGGCGGCACTGCAGATTCGACCGGTCTAGCAGAGCTCGCCAGGACGGCCGCGATTGAAGGAGTGGTCAACGCACGGGCGGTGGACGGTTCAGGAAGTCAACGGGGACACAGGTGAGGGTCTCTCCTCCTTTCTCCTTTTCTTGTGTGATGGTGGTGGTGTTTTGGGGGGTCGGTGATGGCTGGGTGTTGGGGTCAATGACGATGGGGGAGACGGCCAGTTGCCGTGGATAGTCAAAAATGGAGAGACGGACAGTGGTGGAACGGAATGGTCGGTTGGAGTTGTGGCTTGGCCGGATTTGATGTCAGTTGTGGAGGTCAATGGAAGTGAAGATGGGGTGCTAGGTGGCCGGCTGCAGTGGCGATGATGGGGGTGATCGGGCCATGCTGGCAGTGGTGGTTTGGTGGTACAGGGGTGGCTATGGTGTCTCTATTGTCGGTGGCGGTGGTCGCTCACTGTGTCGAGGCTATGGTGGAGATGGAAACGAAAATGGTGGTGTCGGGTTGAATGAGGGTTGGCAGGAGGCGAGTCAGCGGTTATCGATGGTGGTGGTGGTGGTCCGAATGGCAGGGGTTAGCCGGAGCTTGGGTGTTGGGGTTCCCGTGGTGGTGTCAGCTTGGCTGGAAAGGGAGAGGGAGGTGTTGATGAAGGCTCCATTGTGGTGGCGGATGGTGGTTGAGTAATCGGAGAGGGATGATCGGGCACAAGGGGCTGTGGTGGTGGTTGGGTCACTGTTGCATTGGGGAGAATTGGCAGTTGTGGGAAATATTTTAGGCAAGAAATTTTAGGTTGAAACAGTGGGATGTGTGCTATTATATAGGGAAGTGGTGGGGAAACCCTAAAAATGTATATGTAATAGAAAAATAGGAAAAATAGTAAAAAAAATGCTAACTTACTAACCCACAGTAACTACTAACTATTTGTTATTCGTGAATTAGTTAATTAATATTAAATACTCATTAACTATTTATAATTAGATATCACCATAAGTTAATTTACGAGCTAATTACAATTTAGCTATCGTCCGTAGCCCAAAATCCAAGCCTAGGATTGGTAGGCTAATGGTAGGACCTACATTGGTCCTAACCCGACGCGAGGAAAAACGAATAACCATCCCATTTATCAAAAATCGATAAACTAAATAATTAGTAAAATAAATGTTTTAGTTATAAAACATAACTTTACAAAATATTTTCTCTATATAAATAAATATTTCATAACTTATAGATTCTTCTAAATGGATGGGAATTTAATTATGATAAAATCTCGCATAAAAATAGTTTTTTTTACAAACCAACGACCAACAAGCACCGATAGCAATTACGGTCGAAAATATTTCTTAATATTAGAACTGCATGATTTTCAAAGGTTCAAAAAATTCAGAGATTTAAAAAAAATACAAAAATTTTAAAAATCCAAGATATTGATTAATAGAGGTTACAAATCTACCCTCCTTAAAGAAATTTCGTTCTCGAAATTAAGATTGACGGAGGGATCAAAACATGATATAGAGTTTAGTCTGTGCCGGTACGATCATAGAAGGATGACTTGGCACGATCAAGATAGTCAATTCAAAATAACTTCGGCACGATTAGTGATTTTGGCACGATTGAATCGAAATATGAATGAAATTATATTGGCGTGATTTAGAAAATAAACTTAAGTCATTCAGGCACGACTGAGTACCTCAGTCATGGTCAGGAGAATCGAAGGTAAATTCAAAATTCAAGTATGGGATGACTTAGCAGAGTCTGGCTTGAAATAAATAAAATTAGTTTCAAATCGCATAGATACGATCAAGATCAAAACCTAGTTATGATCAGGATAAATGTTTTAGGCAAAATAAAGATTCAAAGTCAAGGTCTTATAGGCACGATAAATTTTTTGATGAGTATGATTAAGTCATGAAATACGACCTGAGTTCGGACGTGATTAAAAATTTGGAAGTGATATAAATCCACTTGGCAAGATCTAAGATACAATTTCATAACCCAAAACATAGGTGGACCCAAGCACGAGTATCCACTCGAATTCTGACAAGAATAGAAAATGGTTCAGACATAATCCAAGTATATATTCTGGCACGACTAATAAATCATATAGTTGTGACCAAGAATCAAGGTTTTGGGCAACTTTAGAATAAGTTAAAGTTATTTAAGCGCGAAGTCACGACTAGAAAAAATCAAAATTGTTCAGTTACGATCAAGTTAAAATCAGACCGAAATATTGATTAATAGGATCCATGCTCGATGAAGTTAGATTTAAGGTTATATATAGGCACGATCAAATATGAAAATGATGAGATTGACATCGCTAGGAATAATGAAATATTTGACACGATCAGTGACTAAGGATCAAAACCACTTGATCATGAGTAGAATCGAGGCTAAAAAAATATGAAATGACTAGAATTACTTAGGCACAATTTAGAGTAGAGTGACAAAAAATTGAAATCTAGTCACGAAATAGGAATAAAACCTGAGCACGAGTGACTAGGAAATCAAAATTTAGGTACGACATCAAATTACATAGTCGTGATTGGAGATCAAAGGCTTTAAGCATGATTTGTGGGTTAAGGTTATCATGATCATAAAAAATCAAAGTCGTACAGTTATGCCAAGTCATCTAGGCACGACCAACATGAAGAATAGTGGCTAAATTGAATCATGATTAGCACGTAACTGGTCGTTATTAAAAATTTAAATCGAAGGTTTAGGCACGAGCGATAATGGTACTTAGGTCTAAACATGATCAAAATCGAAATCAGTCGCGATCAAGGATAAGGTCGGTCTAACCTTGTTCCAAATAGTATTTAGATATAATGAAGAATATAATCGTAGTCCAAGCACGAGCAACATATTGATAGAGATCCAGGTCACGATAGAATTTAAATCATTTGAGTACGATCAAGGATTAAGAATATTGGTACGATAAAGGGATAACCAAATCGATTGGTCGCGATCAAAAGGGAATTAGAATTTAGTGATATTGAAACTTAAAGAATGATTCAAGGATAGGGAAAATTCTCCTTTTTACTATGATAGGAAAATTCAAAAGGCAAGATTTCATAGGGAAGTCAAGGTAGTCATCTCACTCTGCTTCGTCTAATGTCAAAACTATACGATCGTCAATTGCCAATTATACCATTATCTTACAAGCACTATTGTGATTTTCAATCATTAAATCAAACCCCTATACGACTACTACAAAAAAAAATCAATTCTTCGATCATGAAGATTGAACCCTGCTATAATACTATAAGCTTGCCCTTTATTCCAAGGTTATTAACCCATGAAGTATATTCTTTGTTAGAACTCAATCCCCCTTTTGACTTTGTACTATACTATCAACTTAATCATCCTTAAATCCAGATTCCTCCACCTTGTCCTAAATTGGATCCGAAATCTCTAAATCAAAGTTTTATGAAATCCTTGAACTTGTTCAAATTACGCTCCTCGTATTACCAAATCTAATACCACTATGCCATATAGAAACTTATTCTCCATTATAAAATCAACCTTTACATTCAACTTACACCTTCAAACATTATTGAATTAAATTTTGAATCCTCACAAGACCTCTAAGAGTTTCCTTTAACTCAAAAATATTGTGTTCTCCCTGATCCTAGTCATCCTCTTACCAATCTTTGTTCAATTTTCATATCATCACAACATGTGGTAAAAATCTCTTCTCTATTATTTAAATTCCTAGATTTGGTATTATAGCCTTAATTCAAATATGAGATATCTCAAGAATCAGTAACCTAGAAATATCTCGGTTCATAAAATAATTTGACCTCGAATATCCTTGTTAGTTTCTAAAAATATAACTACAAGATATTGTAGTTTTCACCATTAATGTATATTCTACTGTTCTTGTTACTCGAAATACTCTTACGTTCTTTACAAAATAATCCATATCTAAAATAACTCTCTAGTGTAGTCGTTTCCAAACTGATACTATCGGTATCTTCTTGCCTCTAATCTCAGTCATATCTTTATCCCAAAATTCTGTATTAATGTCCAATATTCCTACCAAGGCTACCATATGATAACAAATTATGTCCTTTTCTGAGCTAGATGATTACGATAGTTCCTCGGCCCTTCCAAGGTAAAGAGATACGAGAATTCAAAACGATTTCAAGGTATAGCTGACAGAAGTAGATACGAGGTAGTTGATCGATGTAATTAGGACAGAGTTAATTAGTACAAAAAAATAATGATAGGATGAAGAAATAATGATAAGATAAGAAAATAATGGTAGAAATTATTCTTGCTCATCTGGTCATAATGAAGTGAACCAATTTAAGATATGATCTGATAACCATACACGTCTTCTGAAATCATGTTGCCAGAATTTTTGTCACGCCAGTAAGCATAGCTGCAATAAACGATGGAGTCCATAACTAAGGTATACACCCTATAATAATGTTATCTAGAATTCTCACCACGCCAACCGGTATGGCTGCAAGAGAAGCTAAATTCCATAATTAGGATAAGTATATCCAAAATCAGGTTCTATGTCCTCTAGTATGGCTGCGATAAATTCTAAACTCCATAAATAAAGTAGACATTTACCTTTCTCACTGCCCTTATCAAATATGTTATCTGATTATACCTTAATTTAATCCAAAAAATTTATCTAGATACAAAATCAAATTCAACAACGAACATCAAGATTCAAATTCAACAACGAATAAAGGAAAAGTAAATGGAAACAAGTGAAAACAGATTTCGAGGTAGGGTTTAGAGTGAGATTATCAGGGGTCGTTCCAAAGGTACTATCAAAGTTCAAAATTACTTGAATATAATATAAAACAAATCTCAACCTTTATATATAAGATTGGCTAATCATTCTCTCCTCAACCTAAATGGTATATAAGTTCAACTTCTACTTTCTAGTTTTCTTGGGGTCTATAAACTCATTATAATGCAAGAATATGGTTCGATAACGGACAAATATTCAAAATCAGGACGAACAAAAGCAAGTGGGAATAGACTCGAAAGAGTTTCGAAGTAAGATTCTCCAAGGTCATCCTTGGAATCCATCAAGAGTTCCTAATATGTGATTGAGTACCAAAATACTAAAATATTCCATGATTCAATTCTAATCCTAGGTCAGGCTTGCAGTAGTACGACTAAGCCTAAGTACTACCACGACTTCACATTAGTTGCAAAGACTGACCTGCATGGGCCACCACAAAAATGTGTCACGATCCGCACCCGGATATTTGGACACAAGTACGTGGGCCACGCCTAGCATATGCTGCAGAATCGACGGTAGAACGATGTCAAGTACCCAACAAATCTCTACAACATCTAAATGATCCATAATCACAATGTACTCCAATCACAACACAATCAACTAGGAAAGATATGAAATATGAAAGGATATCAATAACTCAGAAGCAACTAAAGTCTACTAATGAATATACAAGATCAGAATGTATCGAAGGCAAATACAATAACGAAACAAAAATTAAACTACAAGGGCCTAGAACTCCCAAAAGACAACTCACGATGAAAAGAACATCGAGATCCGTCTCAGCTAACATCATCATGTGGTCCAATAATGTGGGGCATAATAACTCCTAAAAATGTTGGTTATCCAGTCAGGATTGGAGCGAAGCACATAACTCTAAAAGTAATTCAATGGCATGGTAGAAAATATAGAGCTAGCAATAGAATAAAGTACATGACATAATGTAAAAAATACAAGAAATAGAGAAATAGCATCATGAAGATATAAAGAAACTGAGTACATAAAATAAGATAGTGAACCTGGTAAACTGTAATATTATAAGTGATTTAGAGCACAAGACAGTTATATGATTGGTTTAGGTTGCACATGATTATTCTATGATAACTCCATTATACGTGAATGTGTAATCGACATGTACATGAATATACTAGAGGGATTAATCACATAACCACTTCTACTCCCCCCAACCCCAATTAATACATAAGGATCCAATCACGTTACGTAATGTACATGATTGTTAGTTTGAACATGAAGCACATGTGAGCACATGAGAGTATATGAGAGCACATGAGAGCACATGAATAAATACGAATACAAGGAGTACACGATACACATGATAAAGTACATAAACATAAATACCCAATGTACCCGATAAGGGGATAACATCGCATGACAAGATCCATATAGTACCAATCCATGATAACATTGTGTCAGCATCAAGTAAAGTAGTCTAGAACAGACAATATATATACTATTATGATAAAATGATCAGAGAAGGTACTCACCTGAATTTGGTTTGAGTCGACGTATGCGACACGAACGTGTCGACACAGAATAGGTACGATGCTATGCTCCACAAGATGGTTCCAAACGACGACACGAGAGTAGTCCAATGAGTCCAGAATAGTCCAAATAGCCTAGTTTAGTATATAAAGGCCCAAAATCAGAGTTTGGTACGATAATCGGGTCAAAAAAGGAAACGACTATAAATAGTCGCGATTATTAAATTAGGAAAAGAAAACGTAACCAAAATCATAAACTATCCTTTAAGGAACTTATTTATCATTTTAGGAAACTATATTTTATTTCTAGACATTCCTAGATAATATTCGAAACCCATAAATTAATTTGAATATATAAAACTAAATTATATATATATATATATATATATATATATATATATAATATATATATATAATAATATATATATATCAAAAATCATTTATATTCATATAGCCCAACTCAAGATATTTAAACTTAATAATATAGGGCCGAAGCCCAAATATCTAATACTTATTATGATAGGTGCAAGAGATGATAAACTAATTATAATACCAAATATAGTGTAATATAATATATATATATATATATATATATATATTTACACTAATTAAAATATATGTGTGTGTGTGTGTGTGTGGGTGTGTGTGTGTGTGTGTGTGTGTGTGTGCGTGTACACACTAAGTAAATAGTATAGTATTTTAATATATACATACATAAAAAAATATTGCACTTTAAACATACAATAAACAGTAGTATTAAAAATACTGTTAATAAAATATTATTAACCAAAAACCCCAATTACTTGTTATTAGCATTAATGAAAAACCAATTAATTTTTAATGAAATTAACCTTAAATCAAATTAACTATTAAAATATAATGATTATAATGAATTAATACATATGTATTTGTATACAGGGGCTGCTGCCTACCTTTGTAAATCTAGAACCAAATTATAATTTAATATCATAATAATTAAAACCCTAATCCTAATTATTATCACTAACCATGCATTACTACTCAATTTTACTTAAAAATATAAGAAGGGGGCAAAGGTCCATCAGCTGCACTTGAAATTACGACACTTGAAATTAACTCCTCCTTAAAGGTTGTTGAGTCATTGACTACTCACTATTCTTACCAAATAGGAAGAGTGGGGGTCATCCAACCATTAAATTCGAATAAAGAGGAGAGAGAAAAGGGGTCATGAAGCTAATCCCCATCTCTCCATTCCAAATTCATCTGAGAGAGAGAGACAAAGGATCGAGAGGGAGATGGAGAGGGTCTCACTGATGGAGAGCCAGGACATCGGCGGCGGTTGATGCGGAGCTACAGATCCGACCGGGCGAAGGCAGCGCCAGGCAGAGCTCGCCAGGACAGTGATGGTTGAAGGAGTGGTCGACGTACGAGCGACGGACGGCTCGAGAAGTCGACAGGGGACACGGTGAGGGTCTCTCCTCCTTTCTTCTCTCCTTGTATGATGGTGGTGGTATTTTAGGGGGGTCGATGATGGCCGGGTGTTGGGGTCAATGACGATGGGGGAGACGGCCAGTTGCTGTGGATAGTCAGAAATGGAGGGGCGGACAGTGGTGGAACGGGATAGTCGGCTGGAGGGCTCGGCCGAGATTTGATGCTAGTGGTAGTGGTCAATGGAAGTGAAGATGGGGTGCTAGGTGGCCGGCTGTAGTGGCAATGATGGGGGTGGTCGGGGCATGCTGGCAGTGGTGGTTTGGTGGCACAGGGGGTTGGCTATGTTGTCTCCATTGTCGGTGGCGGTGGTCACTCACTGTGTCGAGGCTATGGTAGAGATGAGAACGGAGATGGTGGTGTCGGGTTGAATGTGGGTTGGGAGGAGGCAGCGAGACAGCGGGTGTCGATGGTGGTCCAAATGCCAGGGGTCAGCCGGAGCTTGGGTGTTGGGGTTCCCGTGGTGGTATCGGCTAGGCTGGAAAGGGAGAAGGAGGTGGTGATGAAGGCTCCATTGGGGTGGCGGATGGTGGTTGAGTAATCAGAGGGATGATCGGGCACAAAGGGCTGTGGTGGTAGTTGGGTCACTGTTGCATTGGGAAGAATTGGCGGCTGTGGGAAATTTTAAGGAGGAAATTTTAGGTTAAAATATTGGGATGTGTGCTATTATATAGGAAAGTGGTGGGGAAACCCTAAAAGTGTATATGTAATAGAAAAATAGGAAAAATAAGAAAATTAGTAAAAAAATGCTAACTTACTAACCCACACTAACTACTAACTATTTGTTATTCGTGAATTTAGTTAATTAATATTAAACACTCATTAACTATTTATAATTAGATATCACCATAAGTTAATTTACGAGCTAATTACAATTTAGCTATCGTCCATCAAGTCGTAGCCCTTGTTAGCAATTCGGCAAACGGAAAAAATTTGGGACGACAAAAGTACAAGTATAAATCGGCACAATATAAGTAAAATACGGTAAAAAATTCGATCAAAAAACCGTCTAACGAAAAACATTCGGATTAGATTTAATTCGTGTTTAGTACGTTTCATATGAACAAATTCGGCTCTAAAAATTCGACATTTATATATGGCCCACCTACCTCTACTCCTTCATAAACAAGGGTTCAATGTGAAAATAAGATGAGGTTGGGGAACATATAAAGAAAAGAAAGTGAAAGTAGGATGGAAAACCGAAAGAATTTTCTTTGATTGTTGTAAGCAACATGTGCAAAGATTCTTAGGTTTTTTTTTTTGTTACAGCTGTGAGATTTTTTCTTCTTTTCTTTTGATAATTGTGCCGGTCTTAATATTTAATAGCAGCAAGAGTCAAGAAAGTGAAAACTGTTGGGTTTTTCAGTCAAGTTTTTTTGGCCGAATGTTTTAAAAATTCGTATGGTACGTGTTTAAAACTCCACAGGCTTAAAATTCGCGTACAAGTTCGAATTTTTCAAACGTACGTAAGTATTATACGTTTATGTAAGATACGAAAAAATTCGCGTATAATACACATTTTATTCGGGTGATTTCTAGCAAAGGGTCGTAGCCCACAATCCAAGCCTAGGCTTGGTAGCTAACGTTAGGACCGACATTGGTTCTAAACTGATACGAGAAAAAAATGAATAACTATCCCATTTAAAAAAATCATTAAACTAAATAATTAGTAAAATAAATGTTTTTATTTAAAAACATAACTTTACAAAATATTTTCTCTTTATAAATAAACATTTCATAACTGATAGATTCTTCTAAATGGATAGGAATTTAATTAGGATAAAATATCACATAAAAATAGTTTTTTAACAAATCAATGACCAACAAGCACCGACAGCAATTACGGTCGAAAATATTTCTTAATATTAGAACTGCATAATTTTTAAAGGTTCAAAAAATTCAGAGATTTTTAAAAATACAAAATATTTGAAAATCCAGTAAATTGATTAACGAAGGTTACACCAAAGAATGCCAGCGCGCGTTCGACAACACAAAAAATATCTCACCAGTCCACTAGTCCTGGTAGCACCAATTGTCGGAAGACACCCTTCCTACTATACGTCCGAGCCATGGACCATTGTCTCGATGCTTTGTTAGCCCAGAAAAGCAACGAAGGACACGAACATGCAATCTACTATCTGAGCAGGACCATAATTAGCACTGAACATCGGTATAATCCTGTTGAGAAGGAGTTTCTCGTGCTAGTCTTTGCCATCCAAAAGATGCATCATTATGTGGCTGGACAGACAATTTACGTCATCTCCAGAGTCAATCTCCTCAGAGTCCTTATGACCAAGCCAGGGGCGCTAAACTCACAGTTAGCCACATGGGCAATCCTCCTGACGTCTTATGACATGGAGTTCTTCCCATAAAATGTGGTTAAGGGTCAAGCATTGGCCGACTTCTTGGCGGCACATCCTGTACCGAAACGTCAAAGCTTTACGACGATTCCTGATAAAGTCCTAGAGTCGAATGCGGTCTTAGATAATCCTGTATGGCGAATGTTTTTTGACGGTGCCTCGAGAACAGGTCCCAAAGGCAAAATCATTATAGGGGTTGGAGTTGTCCTTATCACTCCTAACGGTCTAGTCATCCATCGTACATATTCTCTCATAGAATTATGTACCAATAATGTTGCTGAGTACAATGATCTCATCATCGGACTCCAACTCGCCAAACAATTGGGGGTTGACTACTTTGAGGCTTATGGTGACTCAAAACTGGTAATTAATCACGTTTGAGGACAATATGAGGTTCGATATGAGGATCTGGTCCCGTATCATCAGGCAGCAATAGACATTATCTCTACCTTTACAGGGTTCTTTATATACATGTACCTCGGTTGCAAAACCTAGAGGCCGACGCCCTCGTCAGTCTCGCCGCTTCTTTCGCAGCTCCGGTCGAAACCCAGTACTTCATCACAGTGATGGGTCGGAACTAGTTTGCCCAAAGAACAATCTGCACACGTGTCTGAGCTACTCTATATAGGCAGACACCAATGTTGACATTCAGGATTGACGATTCCCTTTCATAGACTATGCTGTCTACATGATCCTACCTGAAGACCCGAAGAAAGCTACTTCTATCAAGAGGTGCTCGCTCTGGTTCTTATATGATGCAGCTACCAAAATGTTGTATCATCGTTCATACGACGGACTTCTCCTTCGTATCTGTCTAATATTGAAAAAAAAGAAGCACTTCGGGAGGCACACAATGGTACCTACGGAGCTCACCATCCTGGTCCTAAGTTATAGGACCGACTACGTCACATGGGCTACTACTGGACCATTATGATGGCAGACACTATTGATTATGCCAAAAAATATTGGGTATATCAGTTGTATGCCGACTTCATCCACCAACCTTCTAAGTTCCTACACCCCACTACGACAGCCTGGCCGTTTGAAGTATGGGAAATGGATATCGTTGGGCCGATCAGCCCTCCATCCTCCAAAGGACACCGGTTCATCCTCGCCATCACCGACTACTTTTCCAAGTGGGCGGAAGCTGTGCCACTGGATGAGGCAAAAACCTCGAACATGATCAGCTTTGTTAAGCATCACGTCATCTACCACTTCGAAGTTCCTCGAAGGATTATCCATGACAACGGCCTTTAGTTTGTGAGCCACGTATTCTATCAATTTTGTGATAAAAATTAGATACATAATATAGCATCAACGACCTACAATCCTGAAGCGAATGGGCTAGCCGAAGCATTCAACAAGACAATTGTCAAGCTTCTCAAGAAGGTCATATCTTCCAATAGGTACGACTGGACTGAAAAACTCGACGAATGTCTATGGGCTTACCGTACAACCGTTCAGACACCCACTAGTAATACGCCATTCTTTCTCATCTACGGAGTGAGGCGGTACTCCATCTGGAGATCCAGATTCCGTCTCTACGGGTAACTATCGCCAACCAGCTAACTGACAAAAACAATCAATGCCGTTGGCCACAAGAGCTGAAAGCGTTGGATGAAGCAGCAGCAACATATCGAGCTGTATCAAGCTTAAATTTTTGGAGCCTTCAACAAAAAGGTCCGGGAAAGGACATTCCAAGTGGGTGACCTCGTCCTATCAGTTCGAAGACCGATGGTGATGACTCACAAGATTGTTGGAAAGTTTAAACCCAAATGGGAATGACTGTTCAACATAGAGACGGTCTATTCAATGGTGCCTACCGGTTGGCCAAACCTAACGATGATTTGCTAATGATGTCGATCAATGGCAAATTCCTAAAGAAATACTATGTCCGAGGTCTAAATCAACATGTATTTCCACATCCCCCATGGGTGCTTATAAATTCTATTAACGAATGCATCCCTTCCATATTTCCTTAGTAGAAAATATTCACGTCCATATTGCCTCTGAGTTATTTTTTCTATACCCCAACGAAGTTCATGCCTACCCTGTCATATTACCTCTGAGTAAACATTTCTTCATAACAAACCCCGTGTTGTCATAATCATCTATAGAATGTTTCATGTCCATACTACTTCTGAGTCGTTCTATACATCCACAAAATCTATTATTACCATGTCCACATGACCTCGGAGTAAGAAAAATTCTACCACAAAAATTTTGTGTTTACCATGTTCATATTACCTTTGAGTAAACACCCTATCCCCAGCGGAGTTACCTCCATCCTATCATGATAAGACTATTGTTCGACATCGTTTCCGAGCTTAAAAAGGCTGCTTATGAAGTACTATGAACGAGAATGCAAAGAGGAACTCTTGAACATGAATCCCTGATCATACTTTGTTTTTGATCTGGTTGTGACGGTGGAGGGTTGTTTCTTTACTCCATTGACGATCTGACTACGAGAGAGTTTTGCCAGGCTCAACTTTACTAGCTGAGGGGAGCAGCAAGGACTCTCTCTGGCTTACTTAGGAATCTCTTAAGGAATTCAGGAATCGGAAGGGGGATCGACCCTTTAAATGGAGGAGAACTCCTCCTATTTATAGTTGATGGAGGGAGTAGTACACGCGCCGAAGAGTAGACAAGAGCGAGATTTATCTTGCCATACGGTGCCCCTAAACAGGGGTTGGTTATGGTCAGGTGCATACTTACTGGTGAGGAGACCATAGCCGACTGTCACGTAGTAGATATGCTGTTAGAGAGAATCTTAAAATGCTCCAAACTCGTTCTTTGGCGTGATTGGGCATTTGGACATGTGGCACGTGCCAGAGTCACACACGCGTCTATGAGGCACTGTCCTAGGTGGCGCATGGCATGTAGGCGTGGGGGTAGAAGCACACGCGCCTAGGGGGCTTAGGCGACATATGCCTATTTGTATTATTTTCGAAGGGAATGAACCTTGACTTTAGTGTTCGTCTCTTTGCACGAGAATCGAAGTGTCGTATGGTGGTCTTGAGAGAGCCATGCTCATTAAATACAGTCTCGAAAAGGAGCAACTGACAAACATAGGCGGTGGCGTGATGGCTCTGGCGCACCTATGGAAGTGAGGCACAGGGAGAGAAGGTGTGCCCTTAAAGAGGCACATATAGTCTGGGGCATGAGTTGTAGTACTATTATCTTCATCGAGATGCGAGCAACTTAAGTAATGATGGCTTCTCGACTTCTGTGCTGAGGCTGTCTTTTCTAGCACGAGAAACAAAGCATTCTACTAGAGGTGTTTGCAATGACACGCCTAGATAAGACGTGGTTGATGCTTTGGATGAGGCGCGAGTAACACAGCGCATGACCCATGCTTCTACAAGACCCCCTTCAAAGTTTTCTAACTTTCTGAATAAAGTTAGAAATACTTTAAAAATAGAAGCATGGTGACTGTATTAGGTGATGTCAGCAAGACCCACTTTGGGATAAGCATTCACTGATTTGCTTTGATTTTTGAAACGACGGTTGGCGCTTCACCTCCATCTTGAAATGCGTTCTTCACACTTATAAATAGGTGTTTGAGAAAGATTTTTTTACTTTTTATCCTTCTTTCTCCAACTCATTCTTCTCCGACTTCTTGCTGTCTTCTTGTCAATCTCATGCCTACTTCTTCGTTATGGCTCCAAAGACAGCCGCTGCAAAGGGGAAGAGAAAGGCCAAGGCGACCGTTTCTGCTCTTTCGACGCAAAACCCACCCTGATGTTCACGCGAAGTCGATGGTATGACTCCTTCGTCTGAATTTTGGTCGACCGTGCGTCTGAGTTCAGTCGAACTTTTTTACTTGTCTGCACCCGTTGAGCTATTCATGCGTGTTTCTTTAGCACGTGCCTGTCGAGCTACGCGCTTCTTTTTGTAGGCACATATAAAGAACTAGGCTATACACTATCTTCTTCAGGCGCGTGTATGACCATCTCCTGTGCCAATTTAGGCCATAGATGCATGTACACCACTTTTTATGCCTTCATACTAGTCATGCATCCTGATAAGCCATGTCTTTCTATCAGGCGCATGTCAATTTTTCTTGGTCATGCGCCTGAAAGAGTACTTACACCATGTTTCTTCACTGTTTTTATGCCTGACTTTTTGCAGTATCTATGGTAGTGCCTCCCTTAGGTGAAGTCCTCGTCGTTCCTTCCTTCTGCCTATTTGGATTGAACTTTACAGACGACGTGGCAGGCCTGCCAAGGCCACGATTAAGGCAGGTCAATCCGCAGCACGTATGACTCTAATGGACGAGCAGTCGCGAGAATTCCTAGTGCACATGCTAAATTTAGAAAAATCACGAAGGAGATGGTACGCAGGGTTTGTACTTGAGGCCGCCGAAGAGCCAATGCCCGGGCTTCCATCCACCACTGCTGACGGTGGTGATACGCTCCATAGGCCGACCCCGAGACAACACATACTACGGAGATTGTCGAACTAGGGGATTCTCCCCCTCGTTTGGCTAGGACATCAATTCATCTGAAGGGTTCGCTAAAGATTTTTTTTCAAGTCGCCCCTTCGACGGTCCTTCTGCCTCAGAATCGCTTCAATCGTTAGCCTCCACTTCGCCACATCATCGGCCAGGGGTCAGACGATTATTCCGATATCTTTATCTCCGGGGATGCTGTCTTCAACCCTGTCCTTGGTTGGAGGTCCTGCTGGGCCGATTATCTCATCTGAAGCTGCAAGAGATGTAACAGAATCGACCCTGAGCAGGGTGAATCCACTCAGCTACCGGTGACTCGGTCTCTAAGTTTCGTTACTTCCTCTATGGCGATGTTTGCTGCCGTTCCATCAGGTTCCTCTTTCGTACCGATGATGCCTCTTTCGATCGCGGAGGAGGATGAATATCTGAAGGCTTTTATCGAAGCTTTCTATTTCGTCCTGCAATGAGGCCTGGAGAAGGTCCTGAACCATGGCCATTCATTTCTATTGCCAAGAAAGCTGCTTTGACCTAAGTTACCTTCATAAGAACTTACGAAGGCCAGGTGGCAGTGGCTGATGCATTGGAGGCCACAGCAGTAGAGGTGGAATCTTGATTGACTGAGCTTCAGAACATGGGATCCGCTGATACCGCTGCCTTGATTGCTAAGGAGAGGAACAGGTTATTAGAAAAAATCTCGGTGGCCAGAGTATCTTACCAATCTGATTCGGCGATGGTCGAACGTGATCTGCTGGACACTTCTGCCAAGGAGGTCGAACTGGTGTCTACCGAAGAATCTATTCTGGGTGTTCGACAGGGACTCACCGTACGCATGGAAGGACTTAGGGAGCAGATAAAACGGCTCTAAGACACGCTAGTGGCCCTGGAGGTCGAAGTGGAGGAAAAGTATGAGACTACAAGCTTGTTTGTCAACAAATAAGGGACCATGCTCCGATATTGGAGGACCTGAAGAAGCGTAAAGCTAAGGTGGATGTCGTGGTAGAGAAGCTTGCCACTTTCGAGGATGATGCTGATTTGAACCAACAGGCTGAGTGCCAGGTAAAGGTAAAGGTCCAGAAGAGGATGGACGTATTGAAGCAGCGTCTTGACGAACTTTGTGTCAACATCACTCAACAGTGATGATCTATATTTTTTTAGGGCTTTTTTATTTTGTAGCCCTTGTCCTTTTTTTTGGAAATGAATAATGAAGCAACTTTCTTTTCTTCACCTTATTTTTTGTTACATTGGTGATATCTGTGTGTTCGTTCAAAGGTGATATGAACATGACAAACACGGGATTCTAGATAGGTAACTTACTCAGAGGTTAAGAGAACATGGTAAGGCTTGAGAACAATTCAGAGGTAGTATGGACATGTTTGTTTTAAGAGGATGAACGCGAATGCACCTAGAACTAGGTACGGACGATAAGCGATGATCTTTATTAACAAAGGTAATATGGACGTGTTGGAACAAGATCGATAGGTAAAAATGTATACTCAGAGGCAATATGGACATGGTAAGCATTCTGACCAAGATATGGGAGAGATAAACTGGACATTCATATAGTATTTCTTGAGAAATTTGCTGTTAATAGGCATCATGAGCAAATCTTCGTTAGATTTTGCTAGCGGTACGTGCCATTGGAATAGACAGTTTCAACAACAATGGTTCCTACCAATTGGTTGGAACTTTCTAGCAGTCTTGTGAGTCATGATCATTGGCCTTCTAACTGATAGGACAAGATCGTCGACCCGAAATGACCTTTTTGACCTTTTTGTTGAAGGCTCCCGAGATTCGTGTCTGGTATAGCTCAATGAGCAGTTGAGCTTGAAGGCATTTTTCGTAGAGTGCTTCCATCTCTTATAGTCGCAAGCGATGATTATCTTCTGTATTCATATGACTATTAAGAGACACTCGTAGAGAGATAATTTGAAGTTCCAAAGGGAGCATGGCTTCGCTTCCATATACCAGTGAAAATGGCGTATTACCAGTAGGTGTACGGACGGTGGTTCGGTAAGCCCAGAGGCATTCACCAAGCTTCTCATTCCAGTCGTATTTATTGGAAGATACGCTTTTTTAGGAAGTTTTATAATAGTTTTATTGAAAGCCTCGACCAACCTATTAGCTGCTGGATTATAGGCTGCTGATGCTATGCTCTGGATTTGGTTCTGATCACAGAATCGATGGAAGGAGCCGCTGACGAATTGTGGGCCATTGTCGTGGATGATCCTTCGAGGTAACCCAAATCGGTAAATGACATGGTGCTTGAGGAATTTGATCATGTCGAAGGTTTTTACTTCCATAAGTGGTATAGCTTCCGACCATTTAGAGAAATAGTCGATTATGGCCAAGATGAAGCGATGACCTTTTAATGAAGGAGGGGCAATCATGCCAATGATGTCCATTCCCATGCTTCGAAAGGCCATGATACCACCGTTGGGTATAGAACTCTAACGGTTGGTGAATGAAGTCAGCATGGATCTAACACATTCGGTACTTCCTAGCATATACCAGGGCATCGACTACATTGTAGGCCAATAGTAACCATGCGCCTGAGTCGATCTTGGAGTTTAGGTCCTGATTGATGAGCCCCGCAAGTACCGTCATGAGCTTCGCATAGTGCATCTTTAGCTTCCTGCCCTAATAAACATCGGAGCAGGAGTCCGTCGAAGGAATGACGGTACAATGTCTTAGTTCGAGTATCACAGTAAAACCGAAGAGAGCACCTTCTGACGGAAGCTGCTTCTTTTGCATTATCCGTAAGATTTCGTACACTGTGATATCTATAATGGGAGAGCACTAGTCTCGAATGTCTTCTTCAACCTCAGTGGACTGGCAGGCTTGCATGCATAGGTTATTCTTAGGATATACCAACTCTTGCCTTATCACTGTGATAGTGTGCTGAGTTCGACAGGTGTTGCTAACGTTGCCGCAAGTCCTGCTAGAGCATTAGATTCCAGGTTTCGTAACCGAAGAACATGTTCTGTGAAAACCCCGTGAAAGTAGAGATCATGGAAATCGCTGCTTGATGGTATGGAACCAGGTTCTCATGTCGGACCTCATACTGACCCCGAACTTGGTTGACAATCAGCTGAATCGCCGTAAGCTTCCAGAAAGTCGACCCCAAGCTCTTTGGCTAGTTGAAGTCTGATGATGAAAGCGTTGTACTCAGCAATATTATTAGAGCATGGTTATGAGAGTGAATACGCTCGTTGTATGACCAAGTCATCGGAGGAGATTAAGACTACCCCCACTCCAGCCACAATATCGCCTTTGGGACATGTTCTCGAAGCATCGTCAAAGAACAATCTCCAAACTGCTCTTCTATGGTGGTGTGGGCATCCATTACTTCATCCGGGATATCTTCATAGAGTTTTGATGTCTCGCTACGGGATGGACAGCCAGGAAATCAGCTAACGCTTGACCCTTGACTGTCTTTTGTGGGACAAATACCATGTCATAAAGGGATAGAAGTTTTGCCCATGAGGCCAGACGTAAATTTAATGCCCCTGGCTTAGTCATGAGGACCCTGAGGGGATTGACCCGAGAGATGACGTAAATCGTCTGTCCGACTATATAATACCGGGTCTTTTGGATAGAAAAAATGAGGGCGAGACATTCTTTTTCCACAGGGGTATACCTGTGCTCAGCTCCGATCAGCTGACGACTGAGGTAATAGATAGCCTGCTTGTAACCCATATCGCTATTCTGCGCTAATAAGGCTCCGAGAGAGTGATCCAAGGCTCAGACGTAGAGCAGAAAGGTTTTTCCATGATTGGTGCTACTAAGACTAAAGGATTCGTATGATATCTTTTAATATCCTCGAAGGCTCGCTAGCACTCCTCAGTCCAGACGTAAGATACTATTTTTTCATCGATTCGGTGAAGGCTTTACAACGACTCGAGAGGTTGGAAATAAACCTTCGGATATAGGCCAAGCGCCCCTGAAGACTGCGAAGTTCGCAAAGGTTCCTTGGCGGTTACATTTCGATGATGGCTTTTGTCTTCTCAGGGTCGACGTGGATACCCTTTGAAGTAACAATGAAACCTAAGAACTTGCCACTGGACACAACCAGGAAGTACTTGGCCAGATTCATCTCTAACTGATGTGTCCTCATCAAATCAAGACGGTTCTCAAGTCATGGAGGTAATCACCATGAAAGCAACTCTTGACAGCGATGTCATTGACGTAACATTCAATATTTTGCGTAGGTATTTGTGGAATATGTTACTCATAGCACGTTGGTATGTAGCACACACATTCTTTAAGCCAAAGGGCATCATGGTGTAACAGAATACCCCCATCGGAGTCCCGAAAGACGTATGTTTCTCATCGTCTAGAAACACCTTGATTTATTTATAGCCAGAGTAACCATCCATGAAAGGCATGCGCTCAAACCCATAGGTGCTGTCGAACATCACGTCGGTAATGGGTATCAAGAATTCGTCCTTTGGGCATACGGCATTTAGATCACAAAAATTATACAGACTCAGATTTTTCCATTCTTCTTAGTGATTGGAACGATATTGGCCACCCAATCTGGGTGTTGTTCCTCGTGGATGAAGCGGCTCTTTATTAGATTATTGACTTCCTTTTCGATAGCGTTCATGGTATCGGGGCAAAAACACCATTTCTGTTGCTTCACTGGCTTAGCTTTAAGCAGGATATTAGTTTGTGTATGGCAACATTGGGGTCTAAGCCTAGCATATCTTTGTAGCTCTAGGCGAAGACGTCTATGTATTCTCTTATAAGCTCAATAAGAGACTCGCCATCTTCTCTTTTCAAACTTTTGCTAATAAAAATCGATTTGGGGGAAGATTCTTCCCCTAGGTCAACTTGTACAACTTCATCTTCGGCAGGTGGTTCGCGTAACTCAAAGCGTTTCTCCCATTAGGCATTAAGTTACTGAGCCCAAGGTTCAACTTTGAGGGGCTCGAAGAACGGCTTGTCCTCTTTCTCGACTTGGTCTGCCGACGTCATATTCACTAACAATATTCTATGGAATACTTCCCCGATACTGACGTCGGAGTCGCTGGAGGAATATGAAGAGTACAAGTGCATCACTTCCTTGTGCGCGGGACTTCAGGTGCTTTAGGCGGGACATCCGAGGTCGTAGCGAGTTTTCTGGTAATACTGACCATTTGCCTTGAGGAACGTTAACCTTGATCGACAGGTGTCGACCCGTTTCGTAATTGAGACCCATATTACTGTCCAGGTCATAACCCATCTTCTGGATGATGTGTCTGGCTTACGGGTATGGTGGTAAGCTTGAACTGTACCGACTTTAAGTTTTGGCTCACAAAGAGTATGAGTCCGGAAGCCATCCACTCGGCCAAAGATGATGGGTTCTTCTCTTCCCTTCCATACCGAAACTATAAAACAGGTGCGACATGCAGGGATTACTTGTTTTATGGAATAAACAGACGCAATTTGTGTTTGTAGTGAGGGACTCAGGTTTTGTTCTAGAGAATAAGCAGAGAAATCAGGAGAGTAGTTCAAAGCATTCCTTTATTGATGAAATCTGATAAATCGTCCTCAAGGATTACAACGTCAAATGCAGGAAAGTTGGGCACAACCGCATTATTAAGATCTCTACCCCCAGCCTGAGATAGACAGGGGTGGAGTAGGATGAGGCGGGCCGCTCAGCTTTACCACAATTGGCTTGACAGAAGGGTTTCCCTTATTGGCGGTTTCCACTTCAATCATACTACCAGAGGAGTTGTATTGAACCACGGACGTCGTAGGGCATTCTTTGATAGGTGACCCTCCTCTCAATCGGACTTTTAGAGGGGCTATAGTCACAGCGGTGGGTGCCGTAGGGCGTTCTTATAGAAACTCTGATGGGCTCTTTGGAGGCAGTTTGAGCCTCGGCCTCGTCATCAGCGTCTTCTTCTGAGTCCTTCTGGTGCTTCTATCGGAATAGTCGAGACTCAGTGTAATAAACCTCAACCCCTTTAAAGGGGTCAATGTCCGCGAACTCACTTTTTACCGCCCCATCATCGTTGACATATTTAAAGCACTGGTGGAGGGTAGATGGCACGATCATGTGCTCATGGATCCAAGTTGTCCCATCAGGATATTATAGCAGACATCTGCGTCAATGACATAGCATGTCGTCTCAGTCTTCAGGTCGCCAATCTAAATTTTCAAGCGAATTTTCCTTCTGGGCAACTCTTGCCATTGTTGAAACCACTGATCGTAGTTTGAGTTGCAGAAAGCTAATTATCTCGCCCCAGAACCAGAATACTGGAGAGCGGGGGCAGACATAGCCAGCTACGTATATTAAAGTGCAACCCACCTGCTATACGGTCACGGCTGTCTAGATACATGAGGGTTTATCTACAAGCCAGCAGTCTCCTAAGGTCTTGAACAAGCCTAGTGTCTCAATCACAAGCAAGTAAGTAAGAGTTACAAGATGTATGACGATTAAATATACAATAGTAAGGCATCCCAAACATTACATATTTAGCTGATCATGAAGCTAGTCGTTATAAAATTCGGACTAGCAAGAGTTTAGTCATACATGATCAACCCTAGGATCTGTCAATCATGTTACAGCCCGTAGGCAGACAGTAAGTAAAAGTGCAATCGAGCTAAACAGGTGCTCATCGGCTAAACGCCTCGAAAGAATATGTTTACAATAAAGTAGGAGATCAAAAATAAACCCACTTTGCCAGGGTTCCGTCTAGTGGCCACCATCGGGCTGAAAGGTCGGTAGATCCTCTGGAGCTGCTCGAAAATCTGGCCACACAAAACCAGCTGGGTCAGACCCAGAAAGGGCAAGTGCCACAAAGGAGGCTTCACTTAGGAACTAAAACCAGCAATCAGCACAAGAGTATAAATAAAAATAAGAACTGGAAATAAGAAAATACATCAGGATGATATATGACGAGATAACCATGGAACTATTCAGATAACCAGGTTACAACTCGTAAACCAAACAAGGACCGGGGTTGTAACCCTTCGTCTGAACAGAACTTGGAATTCTCTTATCGGTAAAATAAATACAGGCATTCTGGTCATGCAGTAACCTGGAACAGGATCAGGACAAGACTTGACTGGTTCGACTCCATCCAATCATTTCACGGCCAAGCAAGAATTACGGCTTGATACTTTAACTAACTAGGGTTGTCACAAGCCTAATTACTAACAAGATGCAGTGAGATTATTCCACAGCCACAAGCCCTGCAGACTATCCAGGTTACCCAGGTCGAAAGATTAGGGTTGAATTTATGTGGGTACATCGTCCAGGAAACGCATATACCCTTAAGTAGCTTGAAGGGTGCAACACATGACAGTGTGCTGGAAATGTGCCCTACTCGACGGCAGGCTACAGATCCCAGGAGCGCCCAGGTAACGGGATTGCCTGTAGCTGGAAGATCTCTTCATGACTAATGTGTAATTCTAGTTATTAACCTTAGTCCATTTTAGTAGGTACTCCTGACCGTGGTACTCAGGGGTCCCTGTCCTAGACATGATGCAAGACAAGACTGGTTTATTTGTACAAGCACAATCGCCCACGGTATCCAGGTTATTATAGAGGTCATGTCATGTCAGGTAGCCGTCGCACAGCTTATCAAGATATATCATGTCAGGTTTAACATGTCAAGTTTACTAGTCGGGAGTGCACCGCGACGGGCCACTATCAGGTCATGTCAGGTTACTTGTCAGGAGTGTACCACTACGGGTCACTGTCATGTCATGCTCAATTATCATTTCTAAACATATTAAATGGATTCGTGATTATCAAGTTCAGGACAAAAGGCGTAAGGATATAAAATGGACGTAAAATATATAATAAAATATCAATACACAGGGCTATAGGAGGGCCGTACGGCTAAGGCATATACGGCCAAGAATTATCTCATGCGGCTGGGAAGAGAACCAGCCCATGCGGCTGAATAGGGTCAGGCGCATGCGGCTAAAAAGGGAAAGGCTTATGCGGTTAAAGGGGTATCAGTCATATGCGGCTCGGAGATCCAGTCAGTCTGCGGCTGAGAAACGCAAGACATATGCGGTCAGAAGGATAGGGAACTCATGCGGCTGGCGGGGGATGGGTCCTTGCGGCTGGCTGACCAATCAGGTACAAGCGGCCGGGGAGGAGCAACCCATGCGGCTGCGGAGAGCAATGACTATGCGGTCAAGGGAAGCAAACCCATGCTGCTGGAAGACTGCGGTCTATGCGGCTCGCGAGTGTTGAGTTCATGCAGCTCAGGGTGGGCGGAGTCCCATGCGGCTGGACTGGGAAGCTCAGTCATGCGGTTAAGTAAGAAAGGACTTCATGCGGCTAGAAGGAATACTTGCCGCATGAACTTGTCATGCGGTTAAGTCAAGGCAATAGTGCATGCGGTTGGAACTGACTTGCCGCATGAATGTTCATGCGATCAAGTGCTACCATGCGGCTCGGACTGTGCTTCTTCTCCAAATTTCCGAGAAGAAGTACACCATAAGCCATGGCTTCCAAGCTGCATAACTCTATCATCCGGAGCCCAAATCCGAACTTTCATAGGTCAAAATGGGGTAGAACGAAATTCTCTACAACATGGAACCATCAAAACTCGAAAATAACAAGATTAAGTAGATCAAAACCTAAGAAATCCGAAAATAATACAAATATAGATCTACAAGAATATAGCCATGGAAAGTAAAAATGCCAAGTTCTAAAGTAAGTTAGAATGCTGTAAGAAAGAGAATGAAGCAATAAAATTGGAGTTCCTCCATGAAACAAGTTGCACTTGCCTAGACCTCTCTCTCCCTCTCTCTGGTAGGTGAAGAATTAATGGAGGAAAGAAGAAGAGATTAATGAAGAGAGAGAAGGAAGAAGGGTTAATAAATGGTAGTGGTGGTGGTAGGTAGGGGGTTCACCCTTGGTTCATAATGAACCAATAGCAATCCCAAACCGAACCAAGCCAACCCGAACCAAGAATAACCGAGCCATGAAGGAAGAGCTAAGCAAGGAATCATACAATACAAGATAAAATACGTACACCCAAAAATACGAAATACGAACACAGGTATTACACTAATGCATAGGAATCCCCAGTGTATGTAGCAGACGGTGGGGGATGACGCTCACGGATGAACCAGGGTGATATACATATGATCGACCTTGACAGTGCCAATGTACCCTGTATAATACAGGGATTGGGCAAGCCTATTATTCTTTAGCAGCATATCCTGTTATGAGAATGTGATATTGGGCATTGCCTCTATCACACTATGGCATTGGGGACATGTAGCAGGGTCTTCGTCTGGCTATTGTATCTGTCCCAAGTAGGATTTGGCATTTTGCAATGGCTCAGACAGAGCTTCTTGGGTCTTCTTGGAGAGGCGGAGGAGGTCAAATAATGGCAATCTGACTAGAGTGTTGGCCAGTTGTACCAGAATGCCAAAATTGTAGGGTCGGTCCAACCCTATAGTGGTATCCTTTTTGAGGGGTTTGTCGAAATGCCCCTCCTTCTGCTTCTGTTTGTCCGCTATTGGAGGTTGACGGACCTGGTTCGGAAGTAAAGGAAGCTGCGGATGTCATCACCGGTACTGCTTCTTTTGCCGGGGCCTGGTTATAGTTATGTGAGTATTCTAGACCGGTCCTGGTTGCTTCGACCCTTTCATCATTGGACGAGGCAGAGACAACATTATAAGATTTAACCTTCCTGCCCTTGGTCTTAATGGCATGACGTACGGCAGGTTTAGTGAGGTCATCGATGAGATCAGGATGCACCCACATGGCTTCTGCTCGAGGCATTTTGACAGGGACTAATCCCGAGGCTTGAGCCGTCGGGAGGTTAACGACCTTCATAGTTGTTTTTGGAATCGGGATGCTCCATCTTGCGCCTCTGTAGGCAAAAACCTGTCGAACTGGAGGGTTACCATGTTGGCAAAGACCACCTTTTCCTCAAAGTCCAGCGATAGTATGTTTGCGTCTACTAGTCATTGTATATGATTCTTTAGGATGTAGTAGTCCTTGGTCGGGTGATGGACATATCGGTGGTAATAGCAGTATTTGGGATTATCCACCCTGTCGACTTCTTCGGGGCATCTAGGTGGTGGGAGTGTAAATTTTTTGCCCTAAAGTATGACATTGAGTAATTGTAGGGCGTCCTCATCTTTGAACGAATAGTTTCCTTTTTGAATTAGGGGTATTTTAGGCTTCTGAACAGAAGCTGTCCCCCCGTTGAGACTCGCAGTCATAACTTATTTTGCTTTGGGTTCCCACTCATTGCTATTGGGTCTACAGTAGGCCTCCTGGCCCTTTTATTTGGAAGGCCCATTCCCAATAAGTAGGCCTCCTTGGCTTTCCTGTCGGCACCTTCGGTATTGATAATAAATGTCACCCAATCTGCATGATCGGAGGACCAGTCCATAGTCTTGTCATAGGGGACAAACCTTTTCGACAAGTGTCGATTAGAATTGCTTCGAAAACCTTCGATTGTAGTCTCAGTGTGGCTTGCCGAAACCGCTCTATATAGACTCGGACAGATTCTTTGTCTTTCTGAGTGGTGTCCATCATGGTGGACATTAACATGTCCATTCCTGGCTCATAGAATCGAGATAGGAATATATGCTGGAGGTCGTCAAAGATTGACACAAAATTATCTTGGAGACTACAGAACTATTTATAAGTAACCCCTCTCAAGGCGCCGACAAATAGTTTATCAAGGAGGGCATCGTCCCTCGATAAATGCCCTATCATAGCATTGAAATGATTGAGATATTGACGGAGGAATCCTTCCCGTCGAAAGGAGTGATAGTCACCGGCTTGAATTTAGGAGGGTAAATCACCCTGTTCCACTCGACTGGGAAGGGCTGGTTGAGTCATAGTTTTTGTCGAGTCTCCTGTCTATCTCTAGCATCAGCTCTGCCTTGAAGTTCTCGAATGGCATCAAGGACCTCTCCTAATACTGCTGGCTCAGATGTTTGTGGCAGGGTATGATTACTGGTTGTATAAGGTACTGCCACGTGATGGCTTATAGTTGGAAGATTTGGGGCGGATTCCCCACTATTCCTCGGCTCTGGGGCCTGTACTGGTGGTTGGGATAAAGTTTGAGCCGCTTTCAGCTCCATGACAGTCTTTGTTAGAAGTGCCAGGCTGGCGTTCATGGTCTGTATTATTTCTTCGATCGTTTTGAAGAGCTGGTTGTCTTGGGACCTCTGTTCATCACTCGTCATGTACGACGGCATGACGCGGGTGCATATTGACTGTTCGCTCTCCGTCCCTGATTCCCATGCCTCGCTGTCGGCAGTATAGGTGATCATTTGGAAGAAACTACTAGGGTCGAGGTTCGAAATGTCTTCGGTGTCCTAGGTTTCTGCAGTATGCTAGGAGTGGGTACCCCGACCTCTCTTTCTTCAATTTCATGGGAATCATTGTCCCTTTGAAACATCAGATTATGGTACAACATCGGGGGTTGTCTAACCCTAGATCCTTGGATGAGCGGGGAACGGGCACCCTCGGCCAGCTCAGTATCTGGTATAGAGCACTGACTACCCCCAGTTTTCACGGTTTTAGACTTGAAGTGGGTGTGTTGGAACACCCCGGTGCTGGGTACCACCGACTTGCTGCTCTTGGGTAGATTTTTGGGTGTATCGACCGAAGAGTTGAGGTTCTTTTCAGTCAGAGGAGAACCCTTGCAGCATGGCATGAGGCAAAGAGAGGTTCCTCTTTGTCGTCTGATTGCATCCATTCGTTGAGACAACGTCGGGTGGATGAAGCAGGTTTGAGTCATTGAAACACGAACTGCCTTTCTGGGACTGCTGTGGATTCGTGCAGCAGTAGTTGACGACTATACTAGCGCACATATGTACACCCAAAGGCATTTCATGCATAGTGTTTGCCGTGATTCCTTCCACATCGTATTTGTGATTGATCATATGACCCAGATCATGGGAAGGGAGCTTCACCTTTATGCTTCCTCGAGTAGACCGAGTGTTGTGGCACATAAGTGGATGTACCCCTAGGCCCGATTCCTGAGCCTGCAGAGCGTTTGGGTATTTGGAAGAATCTGGAGTTTGGCCCAACCCTGGCACAGAGGCACATGGATAAGATCTATAAAGCTTTCTATCAGGCGCGCATATCACCACTAGAGGTACACACCTTGGTGTGGCATGTGTGGCCCATGCCTTGGTTTTATATTCGCCATGTATTGTGCCTTCTTCTGAGACCACCTCAAACGCTTGAGGTCTGCTGTCACCCAAGGCGCTGAGTTTGCCTTGGGTTGATTTCCTCCCGTGCCTATTGGTAGGCGCACTTTCCCCCGAACGTTGAACTTCTCCGAGCCATGCGCTAGGGGAAGTACGGGAGACGAAGTCATTGGCGTACCGGGTAAGAGTGTCACTACCACATTTCTAGTTGAGGGTATTTTTGTCATTTTTGAATTATTTAAATTTAATATATTTTATTAGGAATTTAAAATGATTTATTTGAATGGTGTGATTTAAATACTAGTTTATTTATTACCATGTGGTTTTGGTTAGCCTAACCTAGATTGGACCTAACCAAGATTAGCCATAGCTAGCCTAGTTAGCCACATTGAGAATTAGTTAGTATTGGATAGTGGTTTGAGTCATGTTTAGCTAAGTGAGTGGTTTGCAACTTAACTAGGAAAGAGCCCTAGATTCTAGGCCACTAATTAGACTTGATTCATTTCTAGCCTTAGATGCCCCCCAAAAACCCTAACCCTAGCTAGGTGGCCGGCCAAGGACCCCCCTTGCCTATATAGTATCCTCTTAGAAATTTGTGCCTCTTTTCACTATTCTATTATTTTTCCTAAGAACTAGGTGAGCCTCCATTTGTATTTCTTCATAGATTAATCAATAGAGCTCCATTTTTATTGAGATTTCTTCCATCGCACTTTAATTACTGTTCTCCTAATGTTTGTGGAGTCACATATCAGGATTGGAGCAATTTGGAGACTTTGGGTGGCTTTTTGGAGATCCCCTTTGAAGATACTTTTTGTGTTGAAGAACACACATAGGTAAAATTCTATTCCTCCATTAAAATTAGGGTTTCCTTGCATAAACACCAAGCCCTAGGAGTCTTTGTGCTGTAGGAATAGGGTTTGCACCATTTTGTGTCCTGTACGTGTCCGTATCAGACACGTATCAGTGACCGAACGTAGGTGTTCGACGAAATACCACAGTGGGCATTTCGATCAAGATTTTGTAATGTGTTTGAATATGAAGTTGTGTTTGAGTGTGGCTTACGTGTTTTTGCTTGACTGAGGTGTTACTTGTGTTGTGTCGTGTCGCTTTGGACACGTGTACACGCGGGGTGCACCACGCGCGCGCGTGGGTACTCAGTGCACAGAGCACGTGGACACGTGCGGTTGGACATGGTGTGAGGGGCAATGACTGTCGTGTCATCCCCAAAGTTTTGTGTCCTGATGATTCGTGTCGGGTGAGGAATCTGGCCTGCACTGGACATGGGGAGCACAGCCACTGTACAAATTCAATGTACACTGGTTTGAGTAATGTTGGACACTTCTGTGTCCTATTTTAGGACACCATTTTGTGTGTATGTTACCTACTAACAACCCCTAATTATTATCTACCTTATATTCATCATTTTAATTGTTAAATCGAATGTGTATTGGAAATGCAAATCGACTGATACTTAGAGTATCAGTGAGTATCACTGTTCTCCTTTTCCTGTTTTAATTCCTGTTATTTAGTGATTAAATTGAATGCTAAATTGTATCCTAACATATTCCCTAATCTCTGTTAGTAAATTTATATGCTAGGATAGGACTTGATCATTAATGGAATATCTGATTTGGGCAGGGGTTCGATGTTCGACTGATGCTTGTTTTCCCATTCCAGTTTCCCTTATGATAATCCCATTTAATCTGTTTTTTAAATTGTTGTTCAGTTGTTAATTATTATTCCTACATGTTAGTTATTATATGATAGTTGATTTACATGGTAGATTAGGTTGTTGTTTCATGTTGATGCGAAATTGGTTGATGTATGTGGCTGATACCACTGATACATGGTATATTCAATTTTTTTTCTAACTGTTATTCCATTCAAATCCTATTTTAAACTAATGTCTTAAATTGTCAAGTGATCCACATGTTTGGTTATTCATGTTAAGTTCGATTTCACTTAATAGAATAGAGTTTGGATCCATAAATGAGATTTTGGCATTATGGGCTTTCGAATGGGTATTAACTGATACCATGTTAAGTTCTTCATTTCAGAATTTAAATGATATTTAAATCGTTAATTTTGAAGTTTAAATGTAGATTTTGAATTATGATGAATGATAGAATCCAGATTTACATATGTGGGTTCAATTCGAAATAGGGAATGAAAGCATGAGTTGTTTGTATATAACTGAGATTTGAAATTCCTGATTTGGTTCTGAAATAAAATCTGGGTTCCATTAGATGTTAATTAGTTGGTTAAACCTGAGAACATTTTTTCTGTCAACACATATGTTCCTGTCTTTAGGATTTCTGTGGCACACGCATGCACACAAAGTTCCTCACATTGCCACGTATCATGTACACACACTATCTCACAGTTCACACACACCTGTTATATTCCCTGTCCTTGGAATTCCTACTGAAACTGTCATAATTTCCTCCTTACACACACATCTCCTACACACACACACACTGGAACACACACACTGATTTCTGATTTCCTCTCACATGTATCACAGTCACATACACACACATCTAACATGTTATCCCCTCTCTATGAAATACATGAATACATATTTCTATATATGTTAGTATGCCTGTAGCTATATATAGCATGCCTAATCTAATATGATGTGTGAATGGTAGAGTAGCATATATGGGTATTTCAATATGTGTAATGTAAAGCTATGTGATATGCATATTTCTATTTGTATATGTATGTATGTATATATATATATATATATATATATATATATATATATATATATATATATATATATATATATATATATATATGTGGTATTGGCCTATGGTGTGTCAGTTAGACTAGTGAGAGCTTAGTTAGACTTATTTAGTCTTGATTAGGCCTAGAATAGACTAGTTAGACTAGTATAGACTTGTTTGACTTAGGTTTGACTTGGTTGACCTAGTTTGACTTCTAGGGTTGACCAGAGTTGACCAAGAGTTGACTTTCGCCTAGATTGACCTAGATTCATTTAGAATGCATTAAATTGCATCTTGTTATCATTTTAGACTTGTTGTGACTTGTGCTGTTCTGAATAGGAGCCAGACACCACTCCTCGGACAGTACTTTCATCTTGGACATTCAGATAGCAGGCGAGTACATTCTCTGATTATTTCATATCTTGTTTAGGATTATATTTCCTGCTTTAGATTATCTTACTTGATGCTGACACGTTGGTAACACGGATTAGTACTATATGGATCCCTTTATGAGATGTTATCCCTCTCGGGAGCATCAGATACTCTTGCCTCGTGTGTTTCACTTACATCACGTATCTCATGCTTCTTTTATCATGAATCTTCGGGAATCAGCTAGTGACTCATGTACTCTCATGACCACCGAGCCTTCACGAATCAATTTATGAATCACCCTATATGGGTCAAGTAGTTTAGTCACGAATCTTAACGTAACTTGACTGGATCCTTGTGTATTGATTGGGGTACGGGGGAGTATGAATGGTCATGTGAATAAATATCCAAAGTAGTATAGTCATGAATCACTCTTAGTGTAGTCATGAATAAGTCCTAAGCTATTCACATGTTCATCTTGTACTCTGAATTACTAGCACTGTCTCTCTTTTATATATCATAGATATTTACTTACTGTCTCTCTCGTACATTATGCTATTCTTCAGTTTCCTATATTTATTCTCTAGCATGATTATATTTCCTTTCCTGCTATGACTTGTTGAGATGTATTGTGCTCGCTCCTGTCCTGACTGGACCTGTTAAAATATTACAGAGGATGAGGACGAGGCGTGCTGTCCCACTTATTATGGGGCTACCCTAGATGACAGTACAGACTTGGACCAGCAGCAGGAGCCTTTAGATGTGGACGACACTTCTCTAGACTAGGATTTCTTCTTTTATATTCATTCTGGATGACTGTATATATTTGATACTTGGGATTTGATGTGTATTAGACACTTAGACTCTCTGTTTGTACTTGTAGATTTTCTTTCATTTCAGCACTATCTATCTTTCTATCTTATCTTTTTGCCTTAGTTGTGATTGAGTTTACATTCTGCTATGTCACCCCCATTCGGGGAGTATAAAATGCTTAGCATTATATTGTTAGATGTTGTGACCTAGGACAGCGTTCTACCGCCGACACTGTGGCGTAGGCTGGACGTACCTACGTCTCGTGCCCTTACTCTAGGGTACGGGTCGTGACAAAGAGTACGGGCGCGTGCTGCTCTTCTTCAGCACACATGTCTTCTTTATTTTCTTAGACTTCATCAATCTAGGAAAAAAGCCCGTACTGTCCCCCGAGAGCATTTTCTCAAATGCTGATTGGTTGAATTTGACGACCAGTATCTGTGTAGTGGTTCCGAGCATAGTCGTGTCAGATTGCATCATAGCCTTCTCTTTAGAGGAGAAGGACGTCCCCAGCAGAGTCGCCATCTTATTTGACATTGCTTCCGAGCTTGAAAATAGACTGCTTATGAAGTGCGAACGAGAATGCAAAGAGGAACTCCTGAACAGGAATCCCTGATCGCATTTTGTTTTGATCTGGGTTGCGACGATGAAGGATTGTTTCTTTACTCCGTTGACGATCTGACTGTGAGAGAGTATTGTCGGGCTCAACTTCACTGGCTGAGGGAGCAGCAATGACTCTCTCTCTGCTTACTCGGGAACCGCTTAGGGAATTCAGGAATCGGGGGGATTGACCCTTTAAATGGAGAACTCCTCCTATTTATAGTTGATGGAGGGAGTAGTACATGTGCCTAAATGTAGACCGGCATGAGCTTCATCTTGCCATGCGGGCCCCTTAAACAGGGATTGGTTACGATCACGAACACACTTTATTGGTGAGAAGACCATAGCCGACCGCCACGTAGTAGATATGCTGTTAGAGAGAATCTCGAAATGCTCCAAACTCATTCTTTGGCATGACTGGGCATTTGGACATGTGGCATGCGCCAGAGTCACACACGCACCTAGGAGGCACTGTCCTAGGTGGCGCATGGTATGTAGGCAAGGAGGTAGAAGCACACGCACCTAGGGGGGCTTAGGGCAACATACGCCTATTTGTATTGTTCCTGAAGGGAATGATCCTTGACTTCAGGGTTCGTCTCTTTGTACGAGAATCAAAGTATCGTATGGTGGTCTCGAGAGAGCCATGCTCATTAAATACAGTCTCGAAAAGAAGCAACTGATAAACATAGGCGGTGGCATGATGGCTCAGGCGCGCCTATAGAAGTGAGCGCAGGGAGAGAAGGCGCGCCCTTAAAGAGGCACACGTAGTCACGGGCGTGAGTAGTAGTGCTCCAATTATCTTCATCTATATTTGAGCAAATTCAGTAATGATGGGTTCTCGACTTCTGTGCTGATGCCGTATTTTCTAGCACGGGAAACGAAGCATTCCACTAGAGGCGTTGGCAAGGGCACACCTAGATAAGATGTGGCTAATACTTTGGATGAGGTGCGAGTAATACAGCACATGACCCATGCTTCTACAACTACCTCTGAGGGAATTCCTATTACTATAAAAAGTTTACAGTAAATGGACAAGCAAAGAAGCAAAATTAAGATTTTTATTCATGAAAAAGAAAAGTTTTTCTTCCTTTACTACAAAAAGCTTCCAAAAAGAGAGGAGCAAAGAGATGAAGATATTGCGATCTAAGATGACCGGCGCAAAAGTTCGTCAAGCCGGCTTCTCAAAAAGGTAATCTTGGGCCCAACCAACTCTTTAGCTCGGCGCTCTGCCTCTTGTCGTCTGGCGGCCTAATCCTCGAGCTGCGACATGCTTTGGCATGCGATGTCTAGCTCTGCTTGACAAGCACCGATACTCTCCTTCTCCCGAGTTAAGGTCTCGGATCGCTGGCGAAGGAACCTCTGCTAGTCTTTTGACTCTCCAACTCATTCTCTGCGGTGGCTAATGTCTCTTTCAAGTGCCAAATTTGTTCGCGGAGGACTTCATACTGCTCCTCCAGGGTTGCTTGGCGACAAACTTGGATTTCCACGGCGGTAATCATGTCTCCGACGTCTACATCGATAATATGGGCAACAGCTTCTCGCTCTAATTCATGCTGGGAGAGTTCAGCAACCATCTTCTCTAGCTCCGTGTTCGCTATGGCCGAAGATTACGCTCAAGACCTTGAAGCTCCAGAACAGTAGCTTCCAACTCCGCCATGGAGGTATCAAGGACATCATCTTTCGCCCCAACCCCAGGGTGACCTTGGAATACTGCTGCCAACTGGAGTGTTATCAAAGATCAGAGACTTCCCCTTCCCAGGATCTATCTCTGGTTCCCCAGTAAGCATTAATATGAAACAGGGCCCAGTCACCCCAAAAGATCTCCATATTTGCGATTCCCAGCCGGATCAAAAACTTTTCAAAACTATTCAATGACAAAGGTCATAGTTCATGTCCATATTACCTCTGAACTATCGAGTTGTCACTACCCGAGCAAATATGTCCTCGGAGCCCAGCTGCTCTAGGACATTCCTTTATCATTTTCTCAGTAGAAGACATCCACGTCCATATCACCTCTGAGTTGTTTTCTATATCCCTGCAGAGTTTCATTCTTACCATGTTGGTACAATCTCTGAGTAAGAAAATTCTACCACAAAATCTCATGTTTACCACGTCCACATCACCTCTGAGTAAACATTCCTATTCAACAACCTCCGTGTCGCTATATCCCCAATAGTAAACAATCACGTCTATATCACCTCTGAATGGTTTCATGCATCCCTACAAAGTCATATCTTACCACGTTCGCATAGCCTCTGAGTAAGATACCTGTAATGGGATTCTATGTTTACCATGTCCATATTACCTCTGAGTAAACATACTATCAATTGACTTTTCACTAGCATGTCCACAATACCTCTGATGGTATCTGTCATCTAAACTTACCATCCGTACTTAGTTCCGAGTACTCCAAGGATGATAAGTCCACATAAATTCCCCAGTGGAAGTACCCAAACCTATCACGTCCATAATACCTCTGATAGGAAATTATGCACCTAAACAACTCTACTGTCCATGCTTCTTGTTCAAAGTATTTTAAAACTTTTTCAAGTTTTAAAACTTTGAAGGGGTCTTATAGAAGCATGGAAAAAAGCATATAGCTTTTAGTCCCACATCGAAAGGAGAAGAAGAGAAATCTAATTCCACTTTATATATAGAGCCCCTTGCCTCCTTTGAAAAGGGCACAAAAAGAAGAAAGTAAAGGAAGCCCATTGAATCCCGGGAGCCCGTTTGAGCCACAAAAAGTGGCTAGGAAGTGCAGCAAAGATTGCCACTCCCAGGATGCGTGCCAGAAGAAGGAGCAACACAAGAAGAAGGGCGCAGCATCCTACCTGCGCATGAAGCCTGCTGCGTAGGAAAGATCCTCTGTCTTTGACAGAACTACCTGCCCTCGGGTAAGACCATGTTGGATTCTAAGTACTATGCACCATCTAGGGATAGTACGAAGAAATCCAATACAACACGTGCCTCGTATGATTAACGTGCTATGCCAATAGTTAGCCGAAAGCATGTACTGGCAGTAATGCGCACACTGACGACAGGCTGTACAGAACTGGTTCGAGTTCTTCGATACCTCGAACGACACAGTTTTCGATGCCCCCCGTCACTTGGGCACTGATGTGCAGGAACAAAGTCAAGGGGCAACACTCCATTATTTGATGCGCATGGGTGCTACTTTTTGAAGTAGCGCCTGGAAGATGCACAAAAGCTCCATTTCCTGATGCGCATGCCCGCTACTTTTCGAAGCAGCATCTGGAAGATGCGTTGATGCTTCAGCTAATGCGTAGTATCACTGAATAGTGTCTGCACTGAGGCTTACTTACTGATGACTAAATCTTCAGTCAAAGTTATCACTTTTCGAGCCCTCCCCAAAATGGAAGCAATTAATATAAGATATTGACTCAGCCGATCAAAGGCAGTCATTAATCTTCTTAAGAGCATAGTGATTTCGGCACTTCATAAAAGCGCAGCTCGTTCAGTCCATTCCAGAAGCACAACCCCTTCAGCGGCTCCTTCATTGCTCTTAGAGCTTCTAGAAGAGCTTTCCATTCAACGACTCCTTCATTGCTCTTAGAGCTTCTAGAAGTACAGTCCCTTCAACGGTTTCATTATTGGTCTCTTAGAGCTTACAGAAGCGCAGCCCCTTCAACGACTCCTTTATTAATCTGTCAGAGCTTCCAGAAGCATAGTCTTCTCATCTTCCAAAAGTGCGGTAACATCGTCGACCTCAGAAGCACAGTCTCATCGTCGCCCAAAAGTATAATAACTTTGTTATTTCGGAAGCACAGTCTCATAGTCGCCCAAAAGTGTAGTGATTCGTTGCCTCAGAAGCACAGTCTCCTCGTCGTCTAAAAGCCAGTGATTTCGTCGCCTTATAATTATAGTCTCATTATCATCCAAAAGTGCAGTTACTTCGTCGTCTCAGAAGTACAGTCTCCTCGTCGCCCAAAAGTACAGTGACTTCCTCGTCTCAGAAGCACAGTCTCCTCGTCGCCCAAAAGCACAATGACTTTGTCGCCTCAAGAGCAAAGTCACTCGTCGCCTAAAAAGGCAGTGACTTCGTCGCCTCAAGAGCAGAGTCACTCGTCGCCCAAAAGCGCAGTGTCTTCGTTACCTCAAAAGCACAGTCTTCACGTCGCCCAAAAACGTAATGACATCGTCGCCCAAAGGTACAGTGACTTCGTCGTCTCAGAAAAACAGTCTCCTCGTTGCCCAAAAGCACATTGACTTCATCGCTCCCCAGAAGCGCAGCTCTTATAGCGTGCAGCTTCTCCACAAATGTGGCATCGCGCCACGTGGCCAGTATGGCAGCCATATTCCTTTAGATACAATCACATTTGGTTTGTTCAAACTTTCGTATCTCCTCAAGATACAATCGTGTCTCTTCAGATACAATCACATCTCCTTAGGATACAATCGGATTTAGTTTGTTTAAACATTTGTATCTTTTCAAATATAATAAAATTTGATTTGTTCAAACTGGCGCTCCTGAGATAAAATCAGAATTTAATTTGTTTAAGCTGTTGTTATTTTGATAGGAGAAAAATCAATTCAGTTTCAACCGAGCAATTATCGAGCAATAATCACACGCCACGTATCAATTATTCGGTAATGTTGATGAAGGATGCTAACTGTCCAAAATCTCGATGATGAAGAATCCTAACGACTGCCACATGTCAGCTCAATAGCAGTCCCCACAGTGCGGTTACAACAGATCCTCCTGAGATCTCAGGCACGCAGCGCTCCTACACGCTAAATATCCCTTCGTACATCATATATGTGCAGCCTATAAATAGAAGAAGTCTTCCTTCATTCAAGAGGCTTCGACGTCTTCTTGATTGACAACCCAGATTATCTCTCACATGCATCATAAAGTCAGAGCAAGTTCAGTTCGTCGTCAGATCATCAACGGAGTAAAGGAGCCGCTGTAGTGCTCGATCTCCACCGTCACACTTTTTTAGAAATTTTTGTACCTAGATCTCCTATTTAGTTGTTTTTGTACTATTTTATACGTTTGAAATACAAAAAGTTTTTAACTTTTGTTCATGGCAAACACCAGCCTTATATGTTGGTAGAAGATTGTCGACAAGCGCACACCGAAAGTATTCCACAGTAAGCGCACTATAAAAGTTGCTACTTTACTTTATTCTCATTGTCGGTGACTTTACTTTATGTAAAGTAAAAGAATCTTTCTTTTTGATCGTCGACCATGAGGTGATTGCTGACTGTAGAAGGATGCCATTATATTCTTCTTTTGCTTTCTTCTTCTGATCTTCAGTATTTGAGGATGATGACTCTGAACATAATAGACTCGAGGCTTTGTTGTAAACATTCTCAAAATCCTTCTCATCGTCTGGGTTTTGAGAGTCTTCCATCTAGGTATCTGGCTGAACTGGAACTGTATCTTACATGTTGAGATCAGTTATGAATTGAGCTTGAAAATATTGGAAACATCGTTTCTTCAATTCTTTTTCAATCATATAAGGTGTAACGCCCTAGTCCCAAAATACGTAGGACTAGGAACGTAGACATGCCAGCTGTATTTATACGAAGTACATAGGCTTCGTATAGATACATAAGCTGTAAAATGCAGTAGAACCATAACTAATCTCATCCACGCAAAATAATTGAATAAAAGACATCATTAAAGATAATGAATTGTCTTGATACAATTTGTTGGGTGGAGACAAATCCACTACCAGCAACTAAAGGAAAAATACATAAGAAAAGATATAAATTTGGCGAGCGAAGCGAAGACGATCCCAATGCAATCATCCTCGAAGAAATAGCAATGATCACGGCTAGAGCTAGAATACCTGCGAAAGACAATAGCACACACCTAGCGAGACAACCAGGTCCTCAGAGGGACGTAACAAGACACATAATATCATGCCGATAACTGAATAAATAAAGCTCAACAGAAACTACAAATAAAGGTTCTTAACCATTCTATGTGAAAAATGCAATTTGAAGACAACGTTCCACACAAGGGCTCCCGAAGCTAGAAACACGGCATGTTAGCATTTCAACCAAGGCACTAGTGGCGTCTAGAGAAAAGTAAATGTAGCCCATTAGCACTCGAACGAGAACTAAGGGGCGTCTAGAGAAAAATAAATGCACGGCCACTAGCTTCTTGGGTGAGTCACTAATGGCAGCTAGAGAAAGTAAATGCAGACACATTTGTGTTTCAACCGAGGTACTAGTGGCATCTAGAGAAATATAAATAAATGCACGACCACTAGTCTCTCGACTGAGTCACAAATGGCATCTAGAGAAAAGTAAAGGTATGAAAGCCCCTGCGCCTAATAATTGTCTTCACCCTCCCATGCACTACTCGTGCTGAATCCACATCACGACATTCCTAATAACTGCTAAGTCTCTAAGTCTTTTAGACAACCATAACTATTTAGCAGTTATTGCCTATCGCACGGCATGTGTACCGATGGCCAGTCGATACGTACGTCCGAGTTCTATATGAGACTCGTGACTCATGATACACAAGTGTCGGGCCAATGAATGCGACACAAACAAAGGTGGTCCCTTAACTCTATGCCATATGCAACTAAAATATAATAATTTGCAAGTACAATTTATATTTCTAGAATAAGTAAAATATGCATGATATTGAGCAAGAAATTAAACAGTAAAGGCAAGGTGTCTTGCCTGGTAGAGCGCCTGGTGTGCTGCGATAATCATGGTGGCATGAACTGTGACTTTGGTGTAACAACTACACAAGGGGACCTCTGATGGTGGCACGGATCGTGTCATTGGGTCCAGAAGGGTCAAGTTAGTTAGGGTGGACATAAACTAGTATCGAAATGGCGAAGGAATAGGAATAATAGGACTGGTTACGGACAGGAGAAAATCAAAGAATTTGATTAAGGAAATATATGATTTAGAAATACTTATAGTCCACGAAAAAGAATATATTTTATCATCCAAAATTATTATTTTTAGGTAGTTAGTAAAATCGTTTTAGGTCAAAAACTATACTTCATAAAATATTTTAAATAAATCTTTGAAAACATTAATAACTCATTTAGGTCAAAATTATATTTAAAATTAGTAGGAAAAATAATAATATAAAAATAAATTTAGGATTTATAAATTGATGTTGAAAATGGGCATGGACTACACACATTATAATAAATCAAAATAAAAATATTTAGGAAGTCTACAATTTATTTGGGCTAAAAATCTTACTTTTATCAAAATAAATTTGTTTAAAAAAAATCTTTGAAAATAGCTATAACTATATTAAATACATTTTGTTTGATTATAAAATAATTATTAATAAAACTGTCGCCAATATTTTATCTAACAGTATCAATAAATATAACAAGAAGATAATACTACTACTATTAAGAATAATAAAAATATTAGTAATAATAACAATAATAAAATTTAAATGGAAACAAATGGAACAAAACCAAACAAAATAACACCTATTAAACAAAACAATTTAAAACCATGTATATCTTTTTATAATGATAATATTAAAATAACAATAATAATAATAATAATATAATAATAATAATAATAATAATAACTGTAATAATAGTACAATAAAAATATTATAATAATATTAATAATGATAATTTTAATGAATGATTAGGATAATAATAATGATAACTGATACTAAACAAAAAATAATTAAACAAAAGCAAAAAAAAAAAAAAAAAAAACCAAACCAACAACAAAATAAACCCAGCATTGCTGTCTTCCTAAGGAAGACTCTACAAAAGACAAAAAAAAAGAAACAAACAAGGAGAGAGAGAGGGAGTGGTCGGAAGAGCCTGAGAGGAAGAGAGAGAGGGTTGCAGAGGGAAAGGGAGCGGCGGAGAGTACGGAGGCGGAGCGGTACGGGAGAGTCGCCGGCGGTGCGGGATCTCCGGCGCTAGGGAGCGGAGGCGGAGATGGGGTTTGCGGACATGGAGAAGGTCGCGGAGGAGGGTCCGGCGGTGCGGGATCTCCGGTGATTGGAGGCGGAGGGAGAACGGCGAGGCGGAGGGGAACTCGGCGGAGGGAAGAGGGGAAGTCGGACGGGAGGGTTTCGGAAGAAGGAGGGAGCGGGCGGCGGGGGAAACGAGCGGCGGCGGAGGCTCAGAAGTGGCAGCGGGGAGCTCGGCGCTCTGGTTTACACGGCACGACACGATGGCCTGTCCTCGCTTGGCCACGGTGGGTGGCACTGGCACGGAAGCTTAACGGACACCGGGTCGGGGTGCAGCGGTCGGAACGCGGCACAGTTGGTGAGTGCCGCACGGCGACGGGGGCAGAGGTCAGGGTGACGGCGGCTAGGGCACAGGCGCGGGGAATGGCTGGGGTCGGTGCTGGTCGGGCTTGCGGGATCCGGTCGGTGGTCGAGCTTCGGCCACAGCGAGGTGAGGGTCTGTGTGTTTTTATTTAAATTTTGGATTTTTTTTTGTTTTGGGGAGTTCTGGGTGGCCGACAGTGGTGGTTCGTGACCGGGATGGTGGCGGTGGTCGGCTTTTGGTCTGGCCACGACAACGGTGGTTTGGGGTCGAGCTGTTCGGCATGGTGGTGGCAGTGTGGTGGCGATGAAGGCGTTGGCAATGGGCCTGGCTGTAGGTGGGGATGGTGGTGATTGGGTGTTGTATTTGGGACAATGTGCCGACAGGTGTTGTGGTGGTGGCGGAGTCACCGTCGGTCGCTGGACACGAGGGGGACGAGGAGTGGCAGCATGGTACTGGTAGGGTGTGTGGCCGGGGAAGATGACGTCGAGTTAGGTTTAGGGTTAGGATTAAGGCTAGGGTTTTAAATCGTGTCGGCGTGTCCTGCGTGACACGAGCACGAGGAAGATTTTATGGGATAAGTCGTATTTGGGTGTGTCGGATACATGATGATGATATGTGTCCGTGTGTGGACACGAAGAGGGTGACAATGTAATTGTAATGGTGGAAATTAGTGAAAAAGATGGAGACACGGACACAATGCACACACTTGTGGTGGAGATTTGGAGAATAGAATACACGGATGAGTACCTGCCTATTTATAGGACGTGAAAATTCCCGGTTGGATAATGATTAGGAGTAATTTAAACCCAAAATAGATAATTCGTAATTTAGTTTAAAATCCATCAAATTCAAATCCAAATCAAAATCCAATTTCCAAATACAAATTAAATTTGAATCTAATTAAATTTTTGGTTTAAAATCAATGGGATAATTCAAATTTCAATTATTAACTATTTAAATAAATCCACAAATTTAAATCAAGATTTTAAATCTTCACAATAATTTCGAAATATATTTTCCAAAAATACTCATAATAATAATTTCGAAAATAATAAATCTTTTTGAATAATAAAATATTAATATTAATAAATTTCAAAATATATTTTATTTAAAAATAACTAGTAAAATATTTAGGAATTATTTACGTATGCACAAGAATATTGTTTATTATTGATAACTATTATAAACGGAAGACTTTTATAAATAGATAAAATAATGGACTTGAAATATTGATATGATAGCAAAATTAATTATTACATATATTATGTTGAAACTATAGAATTAAGAAAAATGTTTTTCTAAAAATATGTACGCTCGCACATATTCGCACTCGTCGAGCAAAAATAAAATTTTGTGCGTGACGTACATTACGATTACGCGACGTACAATATACAAATTTAAAATTGGTACCAAATTAATAATAAAAAATAGTAGAAATTTAGGGGTTTTACATCCTACCCAACTTAAAAGAATTTCGTCCTCGAAATTAAGAATTAGGAGGGGGTGAGAAGACACACGGGAGTATCGATGAGGAACAATCGATAACAAAATCATGCCGTAAGAAATCGCGATCTAGATCATAGAAAAATAATACGGTATGGTCATAATCGATATGAAGGCTTAGAGGAAGTTCTAGTATAACGCTTTCGTCCTCCTAAAAGTAGGTGAAGACGAAAGCAATATAGTTCGAAGGAGGCATTATCGAATACGAATACGTGATTCAAAGACGATCAAAAATTTAAAGGAATTTTCATGGCAGTCGTGGATGGAATTCTAAAGGCCAAGTTTAATTATGGTCCATCTACGCAGAATAATAAACAAAGGCGAACCAAAATGCACTTAGTTGATCAGACCATTATGCACCGGTTCTGAGTAGACAATACGTTAGTGGGAGCGACCCAATTAACATATGCCTTGGACAAGCTCGATAAGGAATAAGCTTGCAAAAACTAGGCTACTTTAGCATCATTAGTCAAAATGATAAATACATAGGCACGAGAGATTTAGATTTAAAGAAGGTAGAATGATTCTAAGTCATACAGTCGTCCTATAGTCTTCTTGTCCAAGTCCTTGGTTGGCTAGACGGGTTAGGTCCTCTAGATTCTAGGATCTAAATAAGCTTGCTAATATAGGTCACTAGGTCAAAGGGGTTGCTAGTTCATAAGGCTAGTTCATAGGGTATTCTACCAAACTTAAAGAACTAAACTAATGGTGTTTTGGGACAACTAACTAGTAGGATCAATCTCTAACAAGCACGAAGGGAAGACAAGAATAGGGATGGAAGGAAGCAAGCAAGATGCAATTGATGAGTCAAACGGTAGATAAAATCAAGGAAAGAGGTCAAGTATGTGGATGAGATCCTAGACTTCTAATCCTATACGCAGGCTTGCTTGGTACGGTGAAGTAACCAAACAATTTATCTTAACCTGCATGGGCCACCACAAAAACATGTAACGCTCCAGTCCCAAAATACGTAGGACTAGGAACGTAGACATGCCAGCTGTATTTATACGAAGTACATAGGCTTCGTATAGATACATAAGCTGTAAAATGCAGTAGAACCATAACTAATCTCATCCACGCAAAATAATTGAAAAAAGACATCATATAAAGATAATGAATTGTCTTGATACAATATGTTGGGTGGAGACAAATCCACTACCAACAAGTAAAAGAAAAATACATAAGAAAAGATATGAATTTAGCGAGCGAAGCGAAGACGATCCCAATGCAATCATCCTCGAAGAAATAGCAATGATCACGGCTAGAGCTAGAATACCTGCGAAAGACAATAGCACACACACCTGGCGAGACAACCAGGTCCTCAGAGGGACGTAACAAGAAACATAATATCATGCTGATAACTGAATAAATAAAGCTCAACAGAAACTACACAAATAAAGGTTCTTAACCATTCTATGTGAAAATACAATTTGAAGACAACGTTCCACACAAGGGCTCCCGAAGCTAGAAACACGACACGTTAGCGTTTCAACCAAGGCACTAGTGGCGTCTAGAGAAAAGTAAATGCACGGTCCATTAGCACTCGAACGAGAACTAAGGGGCGTCTAGAGAAAAATAAATGTACGGCCACTAGCTCCTTGGGTGAGTCACTAACGGCACTAAAGGAAAGTAAATGTACGACACATTTGTGTTTCAACCGAGGCACTAGTGGCATCTAGAGAAAAGTAAATAAATGCACGGCCACTAGTCTCTCGACTGAGTCACAAATGGCATCTAGAGAAAAGTAAAGGTGTGAAAGCCCCTGCGCCTAATAATTGTCTTCACCCTCCCCATGCACTACTCGTGCTGAATCTACATCACGATTCCTAATAACTGCTAAGTCGCTAAGTCTTCTAGACAACCATAACTATTTAGCAGTTATTGCCTATCGCACGGCATGTGCGCACGATGGCCAGTCAATACGTACGTTCGAGATCTATATGAGACTCGTGACTCGTGATACACAAGTGTCGGGCCAATGAATGCGACACAACAAAGGTGGTCCCTTAACTCTAAGCCATATGCAACTAAAATATAATAATTTGCAAGTACAATTTATATTTTCTAGAATAAGTAAAAACATGCATGATATTGAGCAAGAAATTAAATAGTAAAGGCAAGGTGTCTTGCCTGGTAGAGCGTCTGGTGTGCTGCGATAATCATGGTGGCATGAACTGCGACTTTGGTGTAACAACTACACAAGGGGACCTATGATGGTGGCACAGATTGTGTCATTGGGTCCAGAAGGGTCAAGTTAGTTAGGGTGGACATAAAGTAGTATCGAAATGGCGAAGGAATAGGAATAATAGGACTGGTTACGGACAGGAAGAAAATCAAAGAATTTGATTAAGGAAATATATGATTTAGAAATACTTATAGTCCTCGAAAAAGAATATATTTTATCATCCAAAATTATTATTTTTAGGTAGTTAGTAAAATCGTTTTAGGTCAAAAACAATACTTCATAAAATATTTTAAATAAATCTTTGAAAACATTAATAACTCATTTAGGTCAAAATTATATTTAAAATTAGTAGGAAAAATGATAATATAAAAATAAATTTAGGATTTATAAATTGATGTTGAAAATGGGCATGGACTACACATATTATAATAAATCAAAATAAAAATATTTAGGAAGTCTACAATTTATTTGGGCTAAAAATCTTACTTTTATCAAAATAAATTTGTTTAAAAAAACTCTTTGAAAATAGCTATAACTATTATTAAATACATTTTGTTTGATTATAAAATAATTATATAATAAAACTATCGCCAATATTTTATCTAACAGTATCAATAAATATAACAAGAAGATAATACTACTATTAAGAATAATAAAAATATTAGTAATAATAACAATAATAAAATTTAAATGGAAACAAATGGAACAAAACCAAAACAAAATAACACCTATTAAACAAAACAATTTAAAACCATGTATATTTTATAATGATATATTAAATAACAATAATAATAATATAATAATAATAATAATAATATAATAATATAATAATAATATAATAATAATAATAATAATAACTGTAATAATAGTACAATAAAAATATTAATAATATTATGATGATAATATTAATGAATGATTAGGATAATAATAATGATAACTGATACTAAACAAAAAATAATTAAACAAAAGCAAAAAAAAAAAACCAAACCAACAACGAAATAAACCCAGCATTGCTGTCTTCCTAAGGAAGACTCTACGAAAAGAAAAAAAAAACAAACAAGGAGAGGGAGAGAGAGGGAGTGGTCGGAAGAGCCTGAGAGGAAGAGGGAGAGGGTTGCAGAGGGAAAGGGAGCGGCGAGAGCGTGCGGAGGCGGAGCGGTGCGGGAGAGTGGCCGGCGGTGCGGGATCTCCGGCGCTAGGGAGCGGAGGCGGAGATGGGGTTTGGCGGACATGGGGAAGGTCGCGGAGGAGGGTCCGGCGGTACGGGATCTCCGGTGATTGGAGGCGGAGGGAGAACGGCGAGGCGGAGGGGAACTCGGCGGAGGGAAGAGGGAAAGTCGGGGGAGGGTTTCGGAAGAAGGAGGGAGCGGGCGGCGGGGGAAACGAGCGGCGGCGGAGGCTCAGATGTGGAGCAGCGGGGAGCTCGGCGCTCTGGTCTGCGCGGCGCGGCGCGACGGCCTGTCCGCCGCTTGGCCACGGTGGGTGGCACTGGCACGAAAGCTTAACGGACACGGGTCGGGGTGCAGCAGTCGGAACGGCGGCGCAGTGTGGTGAGCGCCGCACGGCGACGGGGGCGGAGGTCAGGGTGACGGCGGCTAGGGCACAGGCGCGGGAAATGGCTGGGGTCGGTGCTGGTCGGGCTTGCGGGATCCGGTCGGTGGTCGAGCTTCGGCCACGGCGAGGTGAGGGTTTGTGTGTTTTTATTTAAATTTTGGGTTTTTTGTTCTGGGGAGTTCTGGGTGGCCGACGGTGGTGGTTCGTGACCGGGATGGTGGCGATGGTCGGCTTTTGGTCTGGCCGCAACAACGGTGGTTTGGGGTCGAGCTGTTCGGCATGGTGGTGGCAGTGTGGTGGCGATGAAGGCGTTGGCAATGGGCCTGGCTGTAGGTGGGGATGGTGGTGATTGGGTGTTGTATTTGGGACAAGGTGCCGACAGGTGTTGTGGTGGTGGCGGAGTCACGTCGGTCGCTGGACACGAGCGGGGGACGAGGAATGGCAGCATGGTACTGGTAGGGTGTGTGGCCGGGGAAGATGACGTCGGGTTAGGTTTAGGGTTAGGATTAGGGCTAGGGTTTTAAATCGTGTCGGCGTGTCCTGCGTGACACGAGCACGAGGAAGATTTTATGGGATAAGTCGTATTTGGGTGTGTCGGATACATGATGATGATATGTGTCCGTGTATGGACACGAAGAGGGTGACAATGTAATTATAATGGTGGAAATTAGTGAAAAGATGGAGACACGGACACAATGCACACACTTATGGTGGAGATTTGGAGAATTGAATACACGGATGAGTACCTGCCTATTTATAGGACGTGGGAATTCCCGGTTGGATAATGATTAGGAGTAATTTAAACCCAAAATAGATAGTTCGCAATTTAGTTTAAAATCCATCAAATTCAAATCCAAATCAAAATCCAATTTCCAATACAAATCAAATTTGAATCTAATTAAATTTTTGGTTTAAAATCAATGGGATAATTCAAATTTCAATTATTAACTATTTAAATAAATCCACAAATTTAAATCAAGATTTTAAATTTTCACAATAATTTCGAAATATATTTTCCAAAAATACTCATAATAATAATTTCGAAATAATAAATCTTTTGAATAATAAACTATTATATTAATAAATTTCGAAAATATATTTATTTAAAAATAACTAGTAAATATTAGGAATTATTTACGTATGCACAAGAATATTATTTATTATTGATAACTATTATAAACGGAAGACTTTTATAAATAGATAAAATAATGGACTTGGAAATATTGATATGATAGCAAAAATAATTATTACATATATTATGTTGAAACTATAGAATTAAGAAAAATGTTTTTCTAAAAATATGTACGCTCGCACATATTCGCACTCGTCGAGCAAAAATAAAATTTTGTGCGTGATGTACATTACGACTACGCGACGTACAATATACAAATTTAAAAATTGGTACCAAATTAATAATAAAAAATAGTAGAAATTTAGGGGTTTTACATAAGGATTCTTTCTGATTAGAGAAGCATTCAATTTTTTAATAGGACTATTTTCACTCTGTCCTGTCGTAATTGCTTCTCCATTAATACATCATTCAATTTGATATTAGCCTAAATTTCGGCTAATTTTTCTCTTATTAATCCGTTCCCAACACTTTATATGGAATTTTTGAAAAGAGCGAGCATATTTAATGTATTAATTTCTCATTGGAGAGACCATTTCATATATATGGAATGTGATTTAAGACAAAGAAATGTAGGGTACTCTCCCCCTAAAAAAATAAATTTATCCATATAGGAAACCGATCCCTTATCAGAACATGCAAAATATCTATGGTTGCTTCGATTAACAACCACCAATCATAAACCATGTAGGTATATCCAAAGTAAGTATTTTTGGACAAATCTTGAGAAACCAAGTATGTTTTTACTAGTATTTTGATATTAAAACACTTTGTAAAAAGTATCAATATATTCCCAATAAGTATAAACCAATGTTGGTTTATCACGAACTGTATTAGACATGGTTGTATTTGGTTTTAAACCTCAAATTGTGGAGTTATCAACCATTTGATAATAGCTTTTCTATAAATGATATCCGAAGTATGATCATTAGCTTTCTGATAATAGTGCTGAATTTCAACGGATTTTGAATCTATTAGGATCCCTTCATACATATTGCAGGATTTGTTGTATTTTTGGAAACACAGAAATATCCTGTAATGGACCATCAACTTTCATGGTTCATGCTGAAGAAGAATCTTCTCTCTACTAATTTTAATAATTTTTCAGATCTTATCTTCTGAAAGAATATTGGTTCCTTGTCAACCACATCTTTGAAAGAACCCATGGTTGCTTGCCTTTATTTCGGCTTGACATTCTGCAAAAACTCACGAGTTAAAAAATCAAGGAGAGAATTCTCCTTACCTCTTATATATTCAATATCAAAATCAAATATAGCTAATTCAGCTTGCCAACGAGCAAATATCTGTTTAGATGTTAAATTTTTAACATCATTTTCTAAAACTGTTTTGGCGGAACCGCAATCTATTCTTAATAATTTTTTATTAAGTAAATCATTTTGAAACTTGTGAATACCCAAGATGATAGAAAGAATTTCTTTCTTAATAGTATAATAGTTCATCTAAGTCATTCTATTTACCCAAATGATAACGTACTAATACTGATTTATTAGTCTCATGATTAATCTGTTTTAGGATACCGCCATATCCAATATAACTAGCATCAGTCTCAACTATTTTATACCAATCAGAATTAGCTAAGTGCAGACATGGAAAATTCTTTACTTTCTGCTTAATAATTCTTACGGTATTAGTATGACTAGTATTCCAAGGAACTGGATTCTTTCTTAATCTTTGATATAAGATTTTTGTATCCTTGGCAACATTTTTATAAAAATCAGCTACATAATTAAGAGTGCCTAAAAACCTCTGCAACTGTTTTATATCAATAATTTCCTCAGAAAATTTAGAAGCAAATTCAATACTTCTGTCAATAGGAACAATGGTACTATTTGTAGGATCGATGGCACCTCTAGAGGGAGGTGAATAAAGTACAACGAAAAAAATATGTCCAATAAAAAATTAAGCAGGTAAAGGTAGATATAAATACTTAAATGAAATTAAGTAAAGCAGTAATTAAATAGAGGCAAGAAGGCAATACACAGACACCGAGATTTTATATTGGTTTTCCTCTGAGAGGAGTATCCAGTCTTGAGAACTTGATCGATGTTAAATCCACTATTTGAAATAGAGATTACACCGCCTACTTTACTCCGAATAACAAGCCAACTTCAACACCACGTATTTTAATCCGAAGCCCACGATCAAACTTCAATCCCTTTCTGAGGAAATCTTTTATACTCCAAGCTTGTACAATCGAATACTACTAATCGAAAACTACCTGCACTTAGAAGAATGTGAGTTGTCTTGGAAATAAGAAGATTGAAAGATCTTTGTAAATAAGAAGGCTTTAGAAAAGAGAAGATGAAGAATGATTGAGTGACTAGAAATGACAAATTCTTCTCTATTTATAGGAATTTTTGAACCAGAGTTCGGGCAGAACTTGGTTAGGGCAACGTTCATAATTTTAAATGTTAGAGATCCAAAATAGTAGGATTTTGCTGCTGACCAGGTAATTCTGGTGGACTGAGTTCGATCCGACTTCGGTTAATGGGTTTTGGATGTTTGGTTTGGTTTGGGTCAAAAAATAGGTTTGTTAGGATAATCTTCTAATATTGCCAGTGATCCCGACTCACAAATTATCTAGACTCAATAAATAGAAATACATAATAAATTTGAAAACATCGGCTTGGCGATATTTGCTGCGATCTTCTGTCTTTTTATATCAAAGTCAGAGTTTAAGTCAATTATTGAAATCAGGTTGATCATGGCTACATGGGCCAATACAATTTACTATATTATGCTGTAAAAATATTATTTCCAACTGAAATAACTTCATTTTAGGAGCATATATTACTCGACCATTCTAATGGCTAGATGTTGAAGATATTCCAATATTTGAAGTGACCTTCAATAGTATTAGAAATATCAAAATATCATCAATGTAAGACATAATGAAATTAGAATGTTGTATAAATATTTCATTCATAATATTTTGAAATTCAGAAGGAGCATTCTTCAAGCCAAAAGGCATAACATTCCATTTGTAATGTCCAAATGGAACGGTAAATACAGTTTTGTACTTGTCCTTATCGTTTATTTGGATCTGCCAATAACCTGATTTCAGTACAAATTTAGAATATATATTTCTTTAGAAATTCTGTTAAGCAAATCCTTTTTTATTAGGAATAGGATATCTTATCCATTTTAAAACCTTATTTAAGGGTTTATAGTTAATGACAAGGCGAGGAACTCCTCTTTTCTTTTCTGCAGTATTTTTCATATAAAATGATATACAACTCCATGGGAGTATGACTTTCTTATAAGTCTTTCGTCTAAAAGATCTTATATTTCCTTTTTACATAACTCCAGATATTCATAGTTCATCTGGAATGGTCTTGGCTTAGTAGGAATTTTGTCTATTTAAAAGTTTCTTCTATGGAAGATACACAATATGTTTTTTCTTTCCCAAAAAGCATTAGGCACATTTCTACAATTTTGAAGTTTAAATCTTCTTCAACTTGTTTAATCTTCTGTTGGATTTCCAACCTCTGTAATTAATGAGAAATATTTAATATTTTTATTTCTTCTTTAAGAAAATTTATTTGATTTTCCATCAAATAACTTCTTTAATCTCATTGAGAACTTTGACCATTGGGTCAGTAATAAAGTCAAACCTAATTTGTTTGCCTTTATAATCAGAAACAATCCCCTTCTTGCTGATTTCCTTTATTGGCATAAGTTTTTTCTAGGAAAGGAGATCCTAGAATAACATGCTGGATAATTTCCTTAACCATAATAAAGTGTAGGAGAATACACATATCATCCTTACAAATATTTACATTAGTAACTTTGTAAGGAGTGGTTAATGCCTTATTGTTAGCAGCACTTAGTTTCTGGGTATTACGTTCACAATTTTTAATTGGAAAATTTCCACTTTGACACAATTCAAATCTGCACCACTATCAACTAGTGTAATTAGATTTGTAATGTAATATTCTTTATTAACAATCAAATTAATTTTTATAAACCATTTATGAGTAATGAACAAATCCATATTATAAAAATGAACTTGCTTCCCATCTTGGTTCTGTGGTAAACCTAATTCTTTACCCTCACTACAAGAAATACCCCTATTTTGCAATAGTTTTAGTGAAACGCTGTATGGGTGTTGCTGAAACTATAAATTGCAACGGTTACGTAATAGTTTAATAACCGTTTCCAAATTAAATATATTTGCAACGGTTAGAGATTAACCATTGCCTAATACATTTTTACAACGGTTCATAAATACTTGCTAAATGTTTTCCTTTTTTACATCGGTCAAACAACGATTTTATGGAAGTATTGCCAAAGTGAGTTGGATGTGCAATGGTTATGCAAGGGTTTTAAGTATCTGTTACAAATATTTGTTAATATTTTGCAACAACTACACAAAGCCTTATAAAAGGCTCATTATTAACAATAGTCGTGCAACTATTTTTGTAACCTGTTGCGAGTGGAGTAATGATTGTGCAACGACTTTTGCTACTAGTTGTAATTTTTTGTTAAATAACAACGTTTGTGATAACCATTTTCAAAAGAATAAAAAACGTTGCAACATATTGATCTCGCAACAGTTTGTTTGTACCCGTCGTAAATTCAATGTCTAATTTAAATTTTGTTTAATTTTAATACACAATAGGTATTTAAGCATCATAATTACTCATTGTATTTTAAACTAAGTATTAGCTGGTCCCTTGTTCGTTAACCAAAACATATTAGAGAATTAACAACATCGATCCAAAATCCCCAATTGATGAAAATGAGCCTCTAGCCTAGTGGTAGAGAGGCATGCGATCCAAGATGTTGGGAGTTCGAGCCCCAGTGGGGATGTTTCACGGTTCTATTTAACAAGGTTGAAGGTCCCTTCAAAAAAGTATGCAATAGTTTTTGACATTGCATGAAACATTTAGGCAACATTTATCAACCATCGCACATTAGTCAATATCTACATCGGTTTGTAATCGTTGCTAAATATATTATTGACAATATAATATAACTGTTACACATTAACATGAGACCCGTTGCATAATAATATTTGCAACTATTTAGAAACATTGCAAAAATATCCTCTAGCTGTTGCAAGAGCAATCTGCAACGCTCGAATTTACAATGGTTCCAATAACTGTTGCGGATTGATTTTGCAATGGGTTATATTATTTTGTAATGGTTTCGACCTTGTAAGACATCCCTAATTTCTTGTAGTGCCTTGAGTGGTAAATCAAATTCTTTGCCCTTGGAGGATGGTTCTCCCTATTATCTAATTAGAATATTACTAATTTCTAATTTACTAAGTCACTGCTGAGTGATGTCACTCTGGACTTGTAAAGTCTTTATTTCTATTTTTAAAGACTAAACCTCCTAATTTAGGTCGCTAATGTGGTAAATTAGGCCACTATGCTAACAAATGATATAGGTACTATTCTCCTAGCGTTGTTCCTCCTCTTCTTCATCATTCTCTTCTTTCAGAAGATCAAGGATTTTAGTTCTAACAACACTGGTTATGTTATTATTTAAAAGAGATTCTAATATTTCTCTTTTATCTTTTCTATTTAGAGTGTTGATGGAAAGTCCATTCATTTCTACTATACATTTATAGTAGTCAACAATCTCTTTTATAGCACAACTATTGCATTTGCAATCACTATCACAAACTTCTTCGTCTGAAGACGATTCATCATCCGATGAACTGGTTTCCTGATCAGAATTAATTATTAATTTTAGAAGAGTCTTTCTTTCTGGGGCCTTCAACAAAAAGTCGTGGAAAGGACATTTCAAGTTGGTGAATAGGTCTTATCAATTCGAAGACCAAAGGTCACTCACAAAACCCCGGGCAAGTTCGAGCCCAAGTGGGAAGGACCATTTGTCATAGAGACGGTCTATTCCAATGGTGTGTACTGTTTGGCCAAACCTAACGACGATTTGTTGATGATGCCAATCAATGGCAAATTTTTAAAGAAGTACTATATCTAAAATCTGTCAATATGTATTTTTACATCCCCAGTAAG
>JANAVB010000166.1:0-77105 GCA_029216955.1 Iris pallida
ATTATAGAATAATCCAACACACACATCAATAGATACGAATTTTTATTGCAAACTATAACATAAACAAGCTATATATAGAGATACGAATCGTATGATGTTTGCTTAATATGACAGATGAACCAATAGGGAACAGTACAATATAGCGAGAGGGAGCAGTCCTATTGCAATGATAAGCAAAAGCATGGCGAGCCAAGAGAGACGAGGAAGGATGAACGGGAGCGCGAAGGATGCTAGAGTGCATGCAATTCCGATGGCTGTCGCGAAGTTGCATGACCTGACCAGGAAGCGAGTTGCAGTAGCAGTAGTAGTGTTGCTTCCAAGATTGAGGGAAAGTAGTCCACATTGAATAGCCAGAAGCGCTGTGAACACCGTATATTTGAACTTGGATAACGCTTTCTGTGTGTCGTTCCTTGATTGTTCCTGAAAGATGGAACAACAGATTATTTTCTATTATTATTAATTTCAACAACCCCTTAATTCGAACTGATTGCCTTGTACGTGGGTTCCGGAATGTAATGCAAGGAGATGGGACTATATATAGTTAAAAAGAATGACGTACAGCTATATATTATATAGTAAAGAAAAAAAGTACCGGATAACGAAGAGCAGGTGAAGAAGTTGGTCGGGTGGTGGCGACGGGGAGGAGGTACTTGGATTTACCCCTCTCTAGTTGGAGATGAAAAATGAAGAAGAAGAGCAGCATCGACCACTCATCCACACTTCTTCTTCTACGACCACCGCCACCACCGTCGCGGCTGCACCCTTCCTCTCCTTCCCTCTGCTGCTCCACCTGCTGGTTTATCATACTTTATTTGGCTTGGTTCTCCGCAGAGTTTGCTGCTATATATAGAAGAAGTCTTTTATTTATTTTTTTTAAAAAAAGGCTCACACAGGGCTGCAAACGAGCCAAGCCGAGCCAAGCTTTTTTACGCTTGAGCCTGGCTTGACTAGAATTAATCGAGCTCAAACTCGAGCTCGAGCTTGGTAAATTTTTTATTTTAGAGCTTGAGCTTGGCTTGAGTTTGTTTATATTAAGCTTGAGCTTGAGCTTGGCTTGAGTTTGTTTATATTAAGCTTGAGCTTGGCTTGGTTTGAGCTCAAGCTTGGCTTGATAAGTAGGCTTGACTCAAGCTTGATAAACAAGCTTGATAAGCTCAAAATCGAGCTCGTTAAGCTTGATTTCAAGCTCGCTCAACTTTATTTCAAGCTCATTAACCTTGATTTCAAGCTTAACAAGCTCGATTTCAATTTAGTTAGATTTGAATTCAAATATCTGCGATATTATTAATTCAAAAGTTCTTTAATATCAATTATTAAGGACATATAAATATACAATACACACAAATATACATATATGTAGAATTCAACAAAGAACAAACGAACTTCTAAACAAGCTCCTAAACGAGCTTCTAAACGAGCCAACTTGCAAGCTCATCAACGAGCCAGCTCGCGAGCTCAAACGAGCCGAGTACTTCTAAGCTTGAGCTTGGCTCGTTTATTAAACGAGCTCGAAAATGAAGCTTGAGCTCAGCTTGTTTACTAAACGAACCGAGCTCAAACAAGCTTTTATCGAGCCGAGCTTTAAGCAGCTCGCGAACGGCTTGGCTCATTTGCAGCCCCATGCTCATGTTGTTCTTTTGGTTGTTTCCTTGGGAACGGAGGAATGGAGCGGGAAGGTTCATGGGGTTCCGGATGGCGTCCTATTGGGAAAGACTGAAAATTGGCTTGAAAATTGGGATGGTGTTTTGCTTTGATAGTGACAGATGTAGTTGTTGGTGTTTTGCTTTGATAGTGACAGATGTGGTTTTTGGTGTTTTGCTTTGATGTTTTGAGGTTCTGGAGTTGGATGTTAGAGGGAACTATGAAGCTCACACACAGACAAATGAGCAGAAAAATCAACGGAGCGAGTGACAAACCATCCCATGGCATTCCATCTCCCATTTAAATAGTGACAATCAGCAGAAAAATCAACGGAGCGAGTGACAAACCATCCCATGGCATTCCATAGACAAGTATCTCACTGACTGACATGGAACAATGACAACGGAGCGAGAGAGGTCATGGTCAACGGACACAGTATTGAGGACACCATCCTTGGTTCAAGGTGTGACTTGGGCCGGACGGCCCGTCGACCGGCCCGAGCCTGGTCAACGATCCGGATCGGCACGACCCCCTAACCCAGCGGGCCCGGACTAAGTTCCAGCTTCGGACCCGCAAACCCGGACCGGCCCGACCCGGTTTGACCGTGGGTCCGGGCCAGTCAAACCCGACGAACCCGACCAGGGCGGCTCGGACCGGCCCGGTCCAGGCCCGATCTAGCCCCTTTTTTGACCATTGGTAGACCAAAAGACCGTATTACCCTCATTTTCATGGCTTTTTTCTACCGTTTAAAGGGCCATTTTGCTAAAAATGACCAAAAATATCCTTATAACAACTATATTTTGAGGTTAAAATAGATCATTTTGCACCCAAAAATTATATAAATAAACCAAAATTCGTGAAAACTATACACAACAATTTCTTTTCTCTCTTACAAAATATACAAACTAAGCAATACCCTGAAGATTGAACAACAAGTTTCTAGGTTTTGAAGTGCAAATTTCTGGAGGCCTAAGTGCAGTGTTCTTGAGGCTTCAACTTTTGCGAAATTTTTTGGAGTTCAACAACTCTTCCCTTAAGCTGACATTCCAAGTAATTTGAATTTTAGAGATTTTTTTATTTTTCTTTCTTTCTCTCCCTCTCTTTTTGGTAGATAATATTATTTTCTCTTTTTCTTCTTTTACTAAAAAAATTAATTTTCAAGATATGGATGCTAGTGGTTCTAACCCACTTTACGGGGGTGATTCAGAACAAAATTTGGCTTAGTACGCTGATTTATTCTAAAATAATCTTATTCCCGATTCTGTGTCATCGATACAAATGTCACCTCATGAAGTTAGGAGTATGGCTACAAATTTTGTAAATAGGGAGAAATCAGTGGTATGACAATATTTTGAAAAAAAATATGTCACTGATAGTGAGGGCACACCGGTTTTAGATCCCAAAAATAAAAAACCAATTGCTAAAGGTACACAGTGTAAGAAATGTAAGAAAATAGTTAAATGGAAAAAGAATGAGGGCACGGGGACATTGAAAAGACACTATGACACTTGTTTTGGAAAGGACACACTGTAAGCTAGACAATCACAGACATTATCGATCCTCAAGGATCTTATGTAGGTAATTTTACTTATTCTGATGCTCGTAATAAAATTGAGTTAACCAAATTTTTTATTTGTGTTTAACAATCTTTCACATTTGGTAAGAGTGATCGGTATTATAAGTATGCAAGTACTACTCTTAACCCATATTTTCCTAATGTTTCTAGATCGACTACTAGATCGGAGGCTATCAAAATCTTTCAAAAGGAAATGACATCTTTGAAGCAAAGCTTCGTAAATATTAGTAAGTTGGCTCTAACTTTTGATATATGGACTATAAAATAAAACTATGCTTTTATTTGTATCACGACACATTATATAGATCCAAAGTGTATGTTGCAAAAACGTATTATTTGTCTATGCTATTTGGAATTTTCACATACCGGTTCTATAATCACTATCATACAATTTTTACGTGAATATCATATTCACAATAAAAGTTTTTCTATTTCCGTAGATAATTCTAGTAATAACACTTCTTGTATTAGTATTTTAAGTTTACAATTTTTGCCTATAGCATAAGGACGACTTTTTCATGTTAGATGTGCTTGTCATATAATTAATTTAGTTGTATAAGAATGTCTTCAATTATTTCATGTAAATTTAGAAACTCGTAAATTATATCTACAAAGTTTGAACACTTATACAAGTAGACAACAAGCTTTTAAAATTTTATGTACAATATGGTATAACTTTTCTAATGATGCACCATAGATGGAATTCAACTTATTTAATGTTGAAATTTAGCATTAGATTTAAAGGTGTCATTACTCATTATTGTAATGTTAATCCCGGTTTTTATTATAAAGTTACTGAAAATGATTTGTTAATTGCTATTTCTATTTATGAAATTTTAGAATTATTTTGCAATGCTACCTGTATTTTATCTTGGAAACTTACGTCTGCGTTCAAGATTGGGCTAATGCCGAAGAACGAATCCAAAACTCGAGATGAAAGTGCCGACATCAGTGAGCTGGACTTTCAATCTCTTACCTTGTACATTTTTTACAATTCATTTAGAAATAAAATATCAATTTACAACTTGTACATTTTATTACAAATTTTATTGAAAAAAAATACATGTACATTTTATTACAAATTTTATGGAAGAAAATACTTGGTTTAGTTCATGTATTTTTATAACATGATTTTGAGTTTTTTGAGTTTTTTAAAGTTAAAATTAAGTTTTTAAAAGTTTTTTTATTTTATTTTATTTTATTTTATTTTTTTAGTTTTTTAAGTTCTTAAAAAAATTCATCTTTTTAACTTTTTTTTTCCTTTTATTTTAAGTTTTGAAGTTTTATTTTTCTTTTTATAAACTTTTTTTCATTTCCTTTCAACTTTTTAAGTTCTTAATTTCTTTTTCTTTTTCTTTTCATTTTTTTCATTATAAAATTTATTTTTTGAAAAAATATAAAAAAAATTGGTTTTCTTAAACCAAATCGGGCCGGCAGGTCCTACCCTGAACCGGTCTGTTGAAAATCAAATCATGGGTCCGGACTGGATTCAGGGTTCAGTGAATCGAACCGGTCCGCACCCAAATTCGGACTGAATCCGACCCGGCCCAGACCCAGTCAAATCCGGTCAAAATCGGATCCGAGTCGGCCAACTCGGCCCAAGTCACACCATGATCCTTGGTGACCAATGGCAGCCTAAAATTAATCGAGAATAGACGAAGTAGGTTAAGTTTATATTAGGTCTAATTTATTTAAATATAAGAATATTTTTCATTGTACCTTACCTTAAAAGTAAAAAAAAAACAATTAATTTTAAAAGAGATCCAACTGCAATCCTTTCTTTTTAAATTTTAGGGGATGTTTAGTTTCGCGAAGTGGAACAAGATTAAAAATAAATCTGAAAATCAACATTTTGTATATGAAGTGGAGCAAAGTGATTTTTTTTTTTCGTTTGGATAGCTTTGAAGAAGAAGAGGTTAGAAGTAGAAAATTCTAAAGTTTAGTGTATGATTGGTTTCTGAAATGAGTGGAATTTTTTTTTTTTTTTGCTAGTGACATGTGATGGAAAACCGAAGTTATGTTGATGATAGCTGATCATACTTTAAATCATAGTTTGCAGTTCGGTTGATACCGATCCGATACGTCCGATACCTATACGGTTTGGCATGTTCCGATCCGATGCCGACTGATACCCGATACTGACCAATACCAACATTGGGGGTCACTTTTCGGGTCAATTTGACAAATAAAATTGAACCCAAAAAAATAATAAAAAAACGATTCAGCAAGGGTGTAAAAACATGGTAAAGTTGTAAAAACGTATAAAAGAAGAAACCATATCTATCGCATGTAAAGTAACCACTTGGCAAGGGTGACTACTATTTCCTTCCATTTCAAAACTGCTAAGAAACAACACTAGAAATACTTAAAATTATGCCTAAATATATAAATATACTTTCAAATATGTTAATAATTTGTTAATAATTATCTGCTTTCCGATACTCCGATCCGAAACCGCCGCCGATACTACCGATACCGTCGATCCCGATACTCATAGGAATGTTCCGATACCGATTCCGATACCGATACTCAGAACCTTGCTTTAAATGATCTATAATTTGTATCGATATTCTGTGGGTTCGAATAATAACGTTATGTGCCCAATTGGCCAGCAAGCAAGGACGAAGAAACGAAATATTATACACATGTAGGTAAAGTAATATTGACAAAATTAGACTATCACACATCAATAGATACGAATTTTTATTGCAAACTAAAACAGAAACAAGCTACATATATATATAGAGAGATACGAATCGTATGATGTTTGCTTAATATGACAGATGAACTAATAGGGAACAGTACAATATAGAGAGAGGGAGTATTCCTATTGCAACGAGAAGCAAAAGCGTGGCAAGCCAAGAGAGACGAGGAAGGATGAATGGGAGCGCGAACGATGCTAGAGTGCATGCAATTCCGATGGCTGTCGCGAAGTTGCACGACCTGACCAGGAAGCGAGTTGCAGTAGCAGTAGTAGTAGTGTTGCTTCCAAGATTGAGGGAAAGTAGTCCACATTGAATAGACAGAAGCGCTGTGAACACCGTATATTTGAACTTGGATAACGCTTTCTGTGTGTCGTTCCTTGATTGTTCCTGAAAGATGGAACAACAGATTATTTTCTATTATTATTAATTTCAACAACCCCTTAATTCGGACTGATCTGATTGCCTTGTACGTGGGTTCCGGAATGTAATGCAAGGAGATGGGTCTATATATAGTTAAAAAGAATGATTTACAACTATATATTAAAGAAAAACAAGTACCGGATAAGGAAGAGCAGGTGAAGAAGTTGGCCGGGTGGTGGCGACGGGGAGGAGGTGCTTGGATTTACCCCTCTCTAGTTGGAGTTGAAAAATGAAGAAGAGCAGCATCGACCACTCAACCACACTTCTTCTTCTGCGACCACCGCCACCACCGTCGCGGCTGCACCCTTCCTCTCCTTCCCTCTGCTGCTCCACCTGCAGGTTTATCATAGTTTCTTTGGCTTGGTTTGTTTGCCGAGCTCTCTGAAGAGTTGGCTGCTATAATATAGGATGGCGTCCTATTGGGAAAGACTGAAAATTGGCTTGGAAATTGGGATGGTTTTTTGCTTTGATAGTGATGTGTTGGAGTCGAAAATTAGGGGGCGTTTGGTACGCGGTATTTTTTTTTATTCCCGGAAAAATTTAAGATGTGAATCTATTACCACGTTTGTTTGGCTTATAAAAAATTTATTCCCGAAAATTATAAATACCCGGGTAAATAGTTTACCCACAAAACATGGGAATTCTATCCCTTGAGAATAGGTGGGTATTTTTTTTTTTTTGTCCGGGCAAAAAAAAAATTGTTTAAATTTTTTTCTTCTTTTTTGATCAATTTTGATTAGTTTTGAACATTTTTTCTTTTTTTGTCGTTTTTATCGTTTCTTTTGTCATTTTTTGTCGTTTTTACCAATTTTTTGTCGTTTTAAGCAATTTTTTGTCGTTTTTACCCTTTTTTGTCTTTTTTGTCACTTTTTGATTATTTTTTGTCGTTTTATCGATTTTTTGTCATTTTTTGTCGTTTTTACCATTTTTTTGTCGTTTTAAGCGATTTTTTATCGTTTTTACCCATTTTTGTCTTTTTGTCACTTTTTGATTATTTTTGTCGTTTTATCAGTTTTATCATTTTTTTTCGTTTTTTACCAATTTTTGTCGTTTTAAGCAATTTTTTGTCGTTTTAAGCAAATTTTTTTCTTTTTACCCATTTTTTATCTTTTTTTGTCACTTTTTGATTATTTTTTTTTCGTTTTTATCGCTTTTTTGTCATTTTTTGTCGTTTTTACAAATTTTTTGTCATTTTAAGCGATTTTTGTCGTTTTTACCCTTTTTTGTCTTTTTTGTCACTTTTTGATTCTTTTTTGTCGTTTTCATCGCTTTTTTTGTCATTTTTTTCGTTTTTACCAATTTTTTGTCTTTTTACCAATTTTTGTCGTTTTAAGCAATTTTTTGTCGTTTTTACTCTTTTTTGTCACTTTTTGTCACTTTTGATTATTTTTTGTCGTTTTTATCGCTTTTTTGTCATTTTTTTGTCGTTTTTACCCATTTTTTGTCGTTTTAAGCAATTTTTTGTCGTTTTTACCCTTTTTTTGTCTTTTTTTTGTCACTTTTTGATTATTTTTTGTCGTTTTAATCCAACTTTTGTCCTTTTTGTCGCTTTTTTGTCAATTTTTGTCGTTTTAAGCGATTTTTTTGTCGTTTTTGTAGTTTTTTTTTGCTGTTTTTACCGATTTTAGTCGTTTTTGTCGTTTTTTTTCGCTTTTTGGTCATTTTTACTTATTTTATGTCGTTTTTTATCATTTTTGTCGCTTTTACCGTTTTTTGTCGTTTTTGTCGCTTTTTGGTTATTTTTTGTCGTTTTAACCGATTTTGTGTTCTTTTTTGTTGTTTTTATCGATTATTTGTTTTAACCGATTTTTTGTCATTTTTTGTCGTTTTAACCGATTTTTTTTTGGTCGTTTTTGCCGCATTTTGTTTTTTTGTCGTTTTTACCGATTTTATGTCGTTTTTGTCGTGTTTTGGTTATTTTTGTCGTTTTTACCCTTTTTTTGTTATTTTTTGTCGTTTATACATTTTTGTCGCTTTTTGGTCATTTTTGTCGTTTTAACCGATTTTTCGTCGTTTTTTCATCGTTTTTGTCGTTTTTTGTTATTTTGTCGTTTTTACTATTTTTTTCGTTTTTACCGGTTTTTTGTCCTTTTATCGGTTTTTTTATATTTGTTCATTTTTTTTCGTTATTATTATTTTTTATTTTTTTCCCGGGAATATTTATATTGTCACCAAACATGGGAATATAATTTTCTCGGGAATTTAATTCCTTGGAATTTGATTCCCGGGAATATAGAATTTCCGACTATATAGTATTCCGCATACCAAACGTCCCCTTAGAGGAAACGACATCTGGAATTGGGATAGTTTTTCCTAAATCGACTACTAAATCGGAGGCTATCAAAATCTTTCAAAAGAAAATGACATCTTTGAAGCAAAGCTTCGTAAATGTTATTAAGTTGGCTCTAACTTTTGATATATGGACTATAAAATAAAATTATGCTTTTATTTGTATCACGACACATTATATAGATCCAAAGTGTATGTTGCAAAAACGTATTATTTGTCTATGCCATTTGGAATTTTCATATACCGGTTCTATAATCACTATCATGCAATTTTTACGTGAATATCATATTCACAATAACACTTCATACTATTTCTGTAGATAATTCTAGTAATAACACTTCTTGTATTAGTATTTTAAGTTTACAATTTTTGCCTATAGCAGAATTAGATGTGCTTGTCATATAATTAATTTAGTTGTATAAGAATGTCTTCAATTATTTCATGTAAATTTAGAAACTCGTAGATTATATCTACAATGTTTGAACACTTCTACAAGTAGACAACAAGCTTTTAAAATTTTATGTACAATATGGTATAACTTTTAGGAGATTTGCTAATGATGCACCACAGATGGAATTCAACTTATTTAATGTTGAAATCTAGCATTAGATTTAAAGGCGTCATTACTCATTATTGTAATGTTAATCCCGGTTTTTATTATAAAGTTACTGAAAATGATTTGTTAATTGCTATTTCTATTTATGAAATTTTAGAATTATTTTGCAATGCTACCTGTATTTTATCTTGGAAACTTACGTCTGTGTTCAACGGAGCGAGTGACAAACCATATTGTAACTTAGAGGGAACTATGAACTTAGAGGGAACTATGAAATTTTAGAAAATGATGTGGAGAGGGAACTATGAAGTTGGAGTTGGAGTTGGAACTTAGAGGGAACTATAAAGTTGGGAGTTGGAACTTAGAGGGAACTATGAAGCACACACAGACAATGAGCAGAAAAATCAACGAAGCGAGTGACAAACCATCCCATGGCATTCCATAGACAAGTATCTCACTGACTGACATGGAACAATGACAACGGAGCGAGAGAGGTCATGGCCAACGGACACAGTGTTGAGGACACCATCCTTGGTTCAAGGTGTGACTTGGGCCGGACGGCCCGGTCCACGACTCGGGTCCGGTCCAGTCAAAACCGGTCTGAGCCGGCCTGAGCCTTGACAACGATCCGGACCGGCCCGATCCTCTAACCCAGCGGGCCCGGGCTAGGTTCCAGCTTCGGACCCGCAAACCCGGACCGGCCTGACCCGGTTCGACCGTGGGTCCGGGCCAGTCAAATCCGATGAACCCGACCAGGGTGGCTCGGACCGGCCCGGTCCAGGCCCGATCTAGCCCCCTTTTTTTTGGACCATTGGTAGACCAAAAGACCGTATTATCCTCATTTTCATGGCTTTTTTTTACCGTGGTCGTTTTGCTGAAAATGACCAAAAATATCCTTATAACAACTATATTTTGAGGTAAAAATAGATCATTTTGCACCCAAAAAATATATAAATAAACCAAAATTTTTGAAAATTATACACAACAATTTCTTTCCTCTCTTACAAAATATACATACTAAGCAATGCCCTGAAGATTGAACAACAAGTTTCTAGGTTTTGAAGTGCAAATTTCTGGAGGCCTAAGTGCAGTGTTCTTGAGGCTTCAACTTTTGCGAAATTTTTTGGAGTTCAACAACTCTTCCCTTAAGCTGACGTTCCAAGTAATTTGAATTTTAGAGATTTTTTTTATATTTTTCTTTCTCTCTCCCTCTATTTTTGGTAGATAATATTATTTTCTCTTCTTTCTTCATTTACTAAAAAATTAATTATCAAGATATGGATGCTAGTGGTTCTAACCCACCTTACGAGGGTGATTCAGAACAAAATTTTGCTTAGTACGTTGATTTATTCTAAAACAATCTTATTCTCGATTTTGTGTCATCGACACAAATGTCACCTCATGAAGTTAGAAGTATAGTTACAAATTTTGTAAATAGGGAAAAATCAGTTGTATGACAATATTTTTTTTTTAAAAATGTCACTGATAGTGAGGGCGCACCGATTTTAGATCCCAAAAATCAAAAACCAATTGCTAAAGGTGCACAGTGTAAGAAGTGTAAGAAAATAGTTAAATGGAAAAAGAATGAGGGCACGGGCACATTGAAAAGACACTATGACACTTGTTATGGAAAGGACACACTGTAAGCTAGACAATCACAGACAGTATCGATCCTCAAGGATCTTCTGTAGGTAATTTTACTTATTCTGATGCTCGTAGTAAAATTGAGTTAACCAAATTTCTTATTTGTGTTTAACAACCTTTCACATTTGGTAAGAGTGGTCGGTATTATAAGTATGCAAGTACTACTCTTAACCTATATTTTCCTAATGTTTCTAGATCGACTACTAAATCGGAGGCTATCAAAATCTTTCAAAAGGAAATGACACTACTAAAATATGCTCTATTAGCGATGTAATTTAGCGACGTAATAAAATAACGTCGTTAACTATTGAATATAGCGACTCCGTTTGACAGACATCACAAAATGTCGCTGCATTTCGACGTTCCGCGACAGTACATAAATTACGTCGCTGAATAGCGACGTTCAGCGACGTGGCTTTAGTTATGTCGCTCTTTAGCGACGTTCAGCGACGTCTAATTCAGACGTCGCTAATGTTTTATTATATCCCGTTCGAAATTTCATTTCCCCCTTCTCTCTCCCAAAATTTCATTTTCGTTCGAAATTTCTTTTCCCTTCTCTCCTCTGACGAAGCTCTCCTCCGACGAAGCCCGGCTCCTCGCCGCCTCCCTCCTCCGACGAAGCCCCCCTCCTCGCCGCCTCCCAACTCCGACCGAGCCGCCCTCAGGTAAACCCTAACCCTAGCTCTAGCTATCTAGACACAATTTTGACACGATTTTGACCTCGTTTGGACACGAGTAGACACGTGTGTCACACACAGACATACCCCTAGACACGTGTGTGTCTCACACACACACATACCCCCTAACCCTAGCCCTAGCTATATATATATGGTATTGTATGTATTGTTGTGAGTTGAAAGGTCGGGTTAGGCCTCCATAGCAGTGTAGATCACTGTCACATAGAGTTGAGAGGTCGGAAATATAACAAAGCAATTATTCCATATTTAGCAAATCAATAAATAAATAAGTAGTAGCTCTGCAATTTTGATGGTTTCTTATTATGACTATACATGGGGTTCGATATCCAAAGATATCTATAGTGTTTTCATACAATAATATATGGGATAGCGTTATGAAGAAAGCAAGAGATTTCTTGTGATCAGAGCATAATAAGTAGGTTTCTGTACTACTTGATAATAAGAGCAAATAATAGTTTCTTGATAAGAGCAAATATTTGACTAGTATATATGTATGTACGTATCTTATACTATTTGAAAAGAGCAAATAATAATTTCTTGATTTTCTTTTATACTACTTGAGATAAGCAAACAACAGTTCCTTATATATTTTTTACTTCTTGGAAAGAACAAACAACAATCTCTCTCTCTCTCCTTTTTTCTCCATACGTAATTACTTAACTAACCACATTATATTTAATGACCAATTCTAATTAGTAAACATGGGTAAAGATATTTTTGGAATAAAAACTTTTAGAGTGACCTCATTTTTTATATATTATATAGTAGTATAGATTAGGAGATGCAATTAATGATTTTGATCATTCTAATCAACTTATTAGGGAGAAACGAGAGTTAACATTTGTATGCTAGCACAATTTATTTAGAATTAGTGGTTAAATTTAGATAACATGTATCAACTTGCTTGCGACTTTTTCAAGCATATAATTGATGGTAGGACTTGTTTGCAGCAGTAGAAGAGTCTGCTGTAGGGTGTGGGTTTTGGCCACCTCATAATGATAAGGTAAAGGGTACCAATAACGATAAGGTAAAGGGTACCAATAGCGATAACTTAGAAAACATGAAAATAGATATCAATATAGACTTTAGCAAACACTTACACGTTAGCAAACATGTTCTAGGCCGAGTTTGTTCGGCTACAGCAGGAGGCGGCTGCTGCTGCTAGTGCGCCAGCAGAGGGAGGGGCTGGTAGTTCCTTCCAGCCGCCTACAGCTCCATCGCAGGACGAGCTCTGGATGACCGCCGTTGGCGTTCTTCAGAAGGGTACGTACTACGGTACGGGATCCTATGATGCGTATTTGGCTACGGAGTCATCCCGGACCCCCTCTGTCAGTGCTCAGTCTCCGGCTTCGCAGGCGTCGTCACGAGTTGGGGATATCCTTCGTCAGATCGAGGAGCTGCATCGCGAGTTGCAGCAGCAGATTTCTGATACGGTCGAGCGACGATCCGACCCTCCGATCGTCATCGGACGATTTGATGCGGTCGAGCACAGTATACAGGAGCTGATGACTCTGCATCAGGCTACAGCTGCCAGCTTGCAGACGCTCACCGAGTCTACGCAGCGCACAGAGCGTAGACAGGTCGAGCTGGAGGGATCGCAGAGAAGCATGTCTGCCTCACTCACTCGGGTTTCGGCTTCGCTTGAGGCGAGTACTGAGAGGGTGGTGAGTACCCTTGCTGCGCATGGTGAGCGACTGCGAGAGCTGGAGCAGATACATCCTCCCGGTCCATCGACGGCGTCGACTCCAGACACTGCACTGCCTCCGGCGCCGACTCCAGACATTGCACTGCCTCCTACTGCCCCTACGGTACAGCTCACCCAGGAGCAGTATGACTACATTCTATCCCAGTTGCGCGGCAGGGGTCCGTAGTGATTTTATTAGTTTTTTTATGACTTGTATGTATTGGCCCTATGGACAAATTGTTTATTCATACAACTGTTGTTTATACACTTGGTGGGAGACTTTTTATCATCTTCCATTTTTATTTGACTCTATTGGATGTTTGTGAGGATTTGAGTCTGTGATATTTACTTTGCACTGCCTCCTGTTTTTATTGTGATATTTACTTTGTGATATCTGCGACGGAGATGACAAATATACCTACGCTGGGTTATAAGCGATGATCTGATATATAAAGGAGGTGCTGCCGAAATTTTAAAAAAATATATTGTGTATTTTTGTTATGATGTGTATCTGTGTTTATAGTGAATGTGAAATGCAGTGTTCGGAACCATCGACAGTTTCGATTACTGTTGTATGTGTTATCTTGGATAGAAATAGCAACAGTTCAGGGTGCACTTCTGAGAGCTTCAATTTCACGTCCTTCACTTTCTCGGGACGTCGTAAAGGTTCCCGAGAAGGTGAAGGACGTGAAGCGGAAGCTCTGAGAAGTGCATCCTGAACTGTTGCTCTTTCTATCCAAGATAAAACATAGAACAGTAAGCGAAACTGTCGATGGTTCGAACCCTACACTTCACACACACTGTAAACACAGACACACAACATAACAAAAATATCAATTACATTTTTAAAATTTTTTTTTAATATCTGCGACGTATAGCGACGTTCTGCGACGTCCTGCGACGGAATGTAGAAGTCGCTATACGTCGCTAAATAGTGACGTCACGTCACTAGACGTCGCTACTGTCCGTCGCTAATATGTCGGTAGACGTCGCTACGTTGCCCACGTGGCTGCCATGCCATGTCATCATATATAAATTATACAGCGTCGCTAGTGGTCGCTTTACGTCGCAACGTTGGCAACATAGTGATACGTCGCTATCTGTCGCTCCGTTTAGCGACGTCTAGCGACAATGATCGCCGCGTCGCCAATAGCGACGTTCGGCGACTAAATTGCCATTTGCGACTTGCATATAAGCGACGTCCGTTTTTCGTCGCTAAATACGTCGCAAATAGGTTTTAGCGACGTATTTTCCATTTTTAGCGACGTCTCCTGACGTCGCTAAAATGGGTTATTTTAGTAGTGTGACATCTTTGAAGCAAAGCTTCGTAAATGTTATTAAGTTGGCTCTAACTTTTGATATATGGACTATAAAATAAAACTATGCTTTTATTTGTATCACGACACATTATATAGATCCAAAGTCTATGTTGCAAAAACGTATTATTTGTCTATGCCATTTGGAATTTTCACATACCGGTTCTACAATCACTATCATGCAATTTTTACGTGAATATCATATTCACAATAACACTTCATACTATTTATGTAGATAATTCTAGTAATAACACTTCTTGTATTAGTATTTTAAGTTTACAATTTTTGCCTATAGCAGAATTAAATGTGCTTGTCATATAATTAATTTAGTTGTATAAGAATGTCTTCAATTATTTCATGTAAATTTAGAAACTCGTAGATTATATCTACAATGTTTGAACACTTCTACAAGTAGACAACAAGCTTTTAAAATTTTATGTACAATATGGTATAACTTTTAGGAGATTTGCTAATGATGCACCACAGATGGAATTCAACTTATTTAATGTTGAAATCTAGCATTAGATTTAAAGGCGTCATTACTCATTATTGTAATGTTTATCCCGGTTTTTATTATAAAGTTACTGAAAATGATTTGTTAATTGCTATTTCTATTTATGAAATTTTAGAATTATTTTGCAATGCTACTTGTATTTTATCTTGGAAACTTACGTCTGTGTTCAAGATTGGGCTAATGCGGAAGAACGAATCCAAAACTCAAGAGATGAAAGTGCTGACATCAGTGAGCTGGACTTTGAATCTCTTACCTTGTACATTTTTTACAATTCATTTAGAAATAAAATATCAATTTACAACTTGTTCATTTTACTACAAATTTTATTGAAAAAAATACTTGTACATTTTATTACAAATTTTATGGAAGAAAATACTTGGTTTAGGTCATGTATTTTTATAACATAATTTTGAGTTTTTTAAAGTTAAAATTAAGTTTTTAAAAGTTTTTGATTTTTTTTTTTTGAATTTTTTTAGTTTTTTAAGTTCTTAAAAAAAATTCATCTTTTTAACTTTTTCTTTTTTCCTTTTATTTTAAGTTTTGAAGTTTTATTTTTCTTTTTATAAACCAAATCGGGCCGGCAGGTCCTACCCTGAAGCGGTCTGTTGAAAATCGAGTCATGGGTCCGGGCTGGATTCATGGTTCAGTGAACCGAACCGGTTCGCACCCAAATTCGGACTGAATCCGACCCGGCCCAGACCCAGTCAAACCCGGTCAAAATCGGATCCGAGTCGGCCAACCCGGCCCAAGTCACACCATGATCCTTGGTGACCAATGGCAGCCTAAAATTAATCGAGAATAGACGAAGTAGGTTAAGTTTATATTAGGTCTAATTTATTTAAATATAAGAATATTTTTCATTGTACCTTACCTTAAAAGTCAAAAAAACAATTAATTTTAAAAGAGATCCAACTGCAATCCTTTCTTTTTAAATTTTAGGGGATGTTTAGTTTCGCGAAGTGGAACAAGATTAAAAATAAATCTGAAAATCAACATTTTGTATATGAAGTGGAGCAAAGTGATTTTTTTTCCCGTTTGGATAGCTTTGAAGAAGAAGAGGTTAGAAGTAGAAAATTCTAAAGTTTAGTGTATGATTGGTTTCTGAAATGAGTGGAATTTTTTTTTTTTTTTTGCTAGTGACATGTGATGGAAAACCGAAGTAATGTTGATGATAGCTGATCATACTTTAAATCATAGTTTGCAGTTCGGTTGATACCGATCCGATACGTCCGATACCGATACGGTTTGGCATGTTCCGATCCGATGCCGACTGATACCCGATACTGACCAATACCAACATTGGGGGTCACTTTTCGGGTCAATTTGACAAATAAAATTGAACCCCAAAAAAAAAAACGATTCAGCAAGGGTGTAAAAACATGGTAAAGTTGTAAAAACATATAAAAGAAGAAACCATATCTATCACATGTAAACCAATTGGCAAGGGTGACTACTATTTCCTTCCATTTCAAAACTGCTAAGAAACAACACTAGAATTACTTAAATTATGCCTAAATATATAAAATATACTTTCTAATTTGTTAATAATTATCTGCTTTCCGATATTCCGATCCGAAACCGCCGATACTATCGATACCGCCGATCCCGATACTCATAGGAATGTTCCGATACCGATTCCGATACCGATACTCAGAACCTTGCTTTAAATGATCTATAATTTGTATCGATATTCTGTGGGTTCGAATGTGCCCAATTGGCCAGCAAGCAAGGACGAAGAAACGAAATATTATACACATGTAGGTAAAGTAATATTGACAAAATTAGACTATCACACATCAATAGATACGAATTTTTATTGCAAACTAAAACAGAAACAAGCTACATATATATATAGAGAGATACGAATGGTATGATGTTTGCTTAATATGACAGATGAACCAATAGGGAACAGTACAATATAGAGACAGGGAGTATTCCTATTGCAACGAGAAGCAAAAGCATGGCAAGCCAAGAGAGACGAGGAAGGATGAACGGGACCACGAACGATGCTAGAGTGCATGCAATTCCGATGGCTGTCGCGAAGTTGCACGACCTGACCAGGAAGCGAGTTGCAGTAGCAGTAGTAGTGTTGCTTCCAAGATTGAGGGAAAGTAGCCCACATTGAATAGACAGAAGCGCTGTGTGTTGGTGTTTTTGCCTTTGGACTAGAAAAGATAGTCCCACATCGGCTACACCAAATGGTGATTATCTCAATATAATGCATTGCTTGTGTTGAGGTGTGCACATGAGGTGTAGTGGGGCACAAGTTTGTGCCATGTGGAAGTATTTTCTAGAAGGAAAAAGGATTAAATCCAACAAGGATGAAAGTTAATTTTTGTTGTGCGGATGCGGACTCGGACACGGACTCCAGGATGTCTCGTGCATGCACGGGAGTGTTCGGGGGGTAGGCGTGGACTGGCACACTTCTATGCTGATTGTGGGATGATCTAAAATATCAAACTCTATTTTTGAGTATTGGTATTTTAGTCCCACATCGGATAGGAGAAGAGGTGAAGTCTCAACTCCACTCTATAAATAGAGCCCCTTGGCCTCCTTTGAATGATGCACCAAGAAGAGAGTTGAGGGAGTCTGTTAAGTCCAGGAAGCCCGTTCAAGTCTCAAATATTGACTTACGAGCGTTCCAGAAGTTCTTCTGAACTTGCTGGTTCCTGGGAGCTTATCCGTACTGCGGGTATAGCTTTGAGCGCCGGTGTTCTACACCCCAGCGAGATCCGTTCTTCTTCTTCCTCCCTCTTTCTGTTGCCTCGAGAATCTGAGACTCAACTGTTGTTGATCATCTCTTGTTGCCTTCGAAAATACCGTCGCTTCTCTTTAGAAGTAATACGGTTCGGTTGCCTTCGAGAATACCGTCGCTTCTCTTTAGAAGTTATACGGTTCTGTTGCCTTCGAGAAATATTACGAAATAATCTTTTTAGATTCTCGTAAAACAACTTCACCTTCTTTAGGGTGTTGTTGCCAGAAACATTGTCTTTACAATTGTTTCTGAACTCGTGTTTTTTCCATCGATTGTTCGTCAAGGGACCAACAATCTCAAAGCTATACGATTCGATGGAAAACACTCGTGCTTCACTTGTCGATACCGGCTTTAACAAGTTGGAGAAATTCGACGGTGAACACTTCCAGATCTGGAAGCGAAAGGTGACTCTGAACCTTCAACTCGTGGATGTTGATCACGTGTTGGATGAGGAAGAACCAATCGTTCCAGCAACAGGATCTGCTGCTGTTCTGGCCGCTGCTACGAGCAAGCAGACGAAGTGGAAAAAGGATAACAGCATATGCAGGCTGCTGATCCTGAATTCCATGGAAGACTCTCTGGCCGAGTCCTACACAAAGAAGACTTCTGCCAAAGAGATCTGGGAGTCCGTGGGGAAGCTGTATGACGACGACGAGGCCCGGTCGAAGATGTTCATAGTTAAAAAATACCACAAATGGGTCTTTGAAGACGAGAAGACCATGCTGCCCCAAGTGAAAGAGTTCCTGAAGCTGCGCCAGAAACTGGAGGATGATAGCATGCCCCTCGTCGACAAGTTCGTCGTTGGAGGGATCGTGGAAAAACTTCCTCCAGGATGGAGCAACATCTATGCAAGGATGCATAGGAAGAAGATGGAGATTAGCCTGGATAATCTCCTCAGTGAGATTCATGTTGAGGACGAAATGCGCTCTCAACAGAAGTTGGACGCCCTATCCAAGCAACTAGCAACGGCAAATCTGGTTCAAGCCACCAGAGAGAACAAAGGGAAGCAGGCGGCTTCTCACCACAAGAAGAAGGACTTCTCGAATCTGAAAGTGAAGGGTCCAGGATTCAAGCAACAGAAGTCCAAGTCCCATGTGACTTGCTTCAACTGTGGCAAGAAGGGTCACTATAGAAGTGAATGCAAGTCCAAGCCCAAAGAGCAAGGTGAGCCTAACAAGGTTTCTTTGGTTACTAATCAGGTTGCCATGATAGCACAGGTTGCAACTGTGGGGGCAGACTTGGACTGGTGGATAGACACTGGCACGACATGTCATGTCTGTTCAGACAAGGACTGGTTCGTCTCCTATGAGCCTACTTCGGAGAAAGTCATGATGGCGAACCAGGCACAAGCTGAAGTACTGGGGATCGGGACGGTGGAGCTGAAGCTTACATCGGGAAACATTCTGACGCTTCAAGGTGTGAAGCATGTTCCTGCAATCGCAAAGAACCTGATCTCTGGGAGTCTGCTCTGCAACGCAGGCTTGAGGATGGACATCAATGCTGGCCAAATGGTGATGTCCAAGAAGGGTACTTTCTTCGCGAAAGCTTTTCAGACTGAAGGAATGTACAAAATTCAGCTTGTTGTAACCCAGCATAATAATATAAATGCTATCACTTTTTCTGATTATTCTCTTGAGTTGTGGCATAATAGGCTAGGACATGTTCATTGTAAAAGAATTAACAGAATGTCTAGTCTAGGACTTATCTCCAAGTGTGGGGGTAAGGTAGAGAAATGCGAAGTATGTGCTCAGACGAAGATCACTAGGAAACCCTTCCACAGGGTCCATCGAAGCACAGATCTTCTGGAGTTGGTTCACTCAGATATCTGTGACTTCAAACAATTCTCTACAAAGGCCGGGATGAAGTATTTCATTACTTTCATAGACGACTTCTCCAAGTATGCCTTCGTCTATTTACTCAAATCTAAAGACGAAACATTCGAGAAGTTCAAGGAGTTCAGGGCCGAGGCTGAACGGCAAACTGGACAACAACTCAAGAGGCTGAGGAGTGATCGAGGTGGGGAATATAGGTCTCACGAATTCTCATCATTCTGCAAAGAACATGGAATCATCAACGAGACGACGGCTCCGTATTCTCCACAATCCAACGGAGTAGCAGAAAGGAAGAACAGAACGTTGACAGAGATGATGAACTCTATGCTGTTGACTACGGGTCTCCCAAAGTGCTATTGGGGAGAAGCTGCATTAACGGCTACTTTCATTCTGAACAGAGTGCCATATGCAACTTCCGACATAACTCCTCATGAACTCTGGTTCAAAGTCAGACCCAACCTGAATGTCATTCGAGTGTGGGGGTGCCTGGCTTATGTGAAGCTCCCGGATCTGAAGATTCAGAAGCTGGGGACAAGGACTACTAAGGCGATCTTCCTGGGGTATGCCGAGAAGAGTGATGCTCGAAGATTCCTTGATATCGAGTCAAATCATATCATCGAATCTCGCGATACTGAATATTTTGAAGAAAAGTTTGCAAGGCACAAGAACATTGTTCTCGCGGATATTCCGGAGAATAATGAGGGTGCGAAGCAGACAGAGGTCTTTATCGAACCGGTAGTCCAAGATGGAGCTGTTGTCGAGGAGACATCAGCTAAACCAGAACTCGCTGAGCCGTCAACTAAGCGAGCGAGGAGGCCGAAAGACTTCGGAGATGACTTCGTCACCTATCATGTGGAAGCAGATCCGCTTACCTATGATGAGGCGATGAAGACCAGAGATGCTATATTCTGGAAGGAGGCGATTGACAACGAGATTGACTCAATCACCTCCAATAACACATGGGTATTGGTCGACCTACCAGAAGGAGCAAGACCCATCGGATGCAAATGGATCTTCAAGAAGAAGATGAAAGCAGATGGAACCATTGACAAGTTCAAGGCCAGGCTAGTGGCCAAGGGATTTGCTCAGAAGCAGGGGATCGACTACTTTGACACTTATGCTCTAGTAGCTCGGATGACAACTATCAGATTGTTAATTGCTTTAGCAGCAATACACAAGCTGGTGATACATCAGATGGATGTGAAAACGGCATTCCTTAATGGCGAGCTGACCGAAGAGATCTACATGCAACAACCAGAAGGTTTTGTCGTCAGAGGTCTGGAAGACAAAGTCTGCAAGTTGATGAAGTCTCTGTATGGTTTGAAGCAAGCTCCCAAAATGTGGCATGAGAAGTTTGACAAGATGATAAGGTCAAATGGCTACAGGGTCAGTGAAACAGACAAGTGTGTCTATACGAAGTTTGCTGACGGAAGAGGAGTAATCGTTTGTCTTTACGTGGACGACATGCTAATCCTAGGTACGGATTTAAGCTGCATCACAGAGACAAAGAAATTCCTCTCGACCAAGTTCAGTATGAAGGACTTGGGAGATGCCGACGTAATCTTGGGGCTCAAGATCATCCGGACAGGCACTGGAATAGCGCTGTCACAGTCTTATTACATTGAGAAAATGCTCACTCGCTACGGGTATCAAGATCTTCCTTTTATTGATACACCGTACCGGAGTGATCAGAAGCTGGAGCCAGATTTGAGGGAAAGCGTCAGGCAGTTGGAGTACGCTAGCATCATCGGAAGCTTGATGTACGCTACTACTGCCACAAGGCCTGACATAGCTTTTGCAGTGGGAATGCTGAGTCGGTTCACTAGCAATCCAGGCGTTGAGCACTGGAAAGCTGTGAAGCGTGTTATGAGATATCTCAAGAAAACTCAGACATATGCACTTTTCTACAGCGGAGATCCGTTAGTAGTGGAAGGCTTCAGTGATGCTAGCTGGTGTTCAGATATGGAGAGCGAGTATTCCACAGGTGGATTCGTATTCGCCATGGGCGGAGCTGCTATATCGTGGAAGTCGAAGAAGCAGACTATGTTATCTCGCTCCTCCATGGAATCTGAATTCTTTGCATTGGATGCTGCTGCAGATGAAGCAGAGTGGCTTCGGAAGCTCATGTATGATCTTCCGGTGGTTGGGGCTCAGATACCGGCAATACCGATATACTGTGACAACCAGGCGGCAGCAGCAGTGGCATCAAATGAACTCTTCAACGGGAAGAAGAGGACTGTGCGGTTGAAGCACAGAGCAGTGAACGATCTCATCAAAAGGGGCGTCATTGCAGTGATTGATGTTCGGAGTCAGGAGAACCTGGCGGATCCGTTCACCAAGGGCCTCAAGCGCCAGCTGGTCGATGACACAGCTTGTAAAATGGGCTTGAAGGCATTCTGATATTGTGTTATTACATTCCTACCATAAAGTTTTATGCTATTAGTTCAAAGAGAAATCTACTAGGCATCTAGCTTTTGGTTCAAGGGAGGACTATTAACCAGAAGAATATCAGGAACGGTGGATACTTGTCCTATGTGACATGGAGAGGTTACGGACCTACAACCACTGTTGTCTACTATTGTTTTCTGCGGAAAACGGATCCTGTGGGAAGGTTGGCTTAAACGCCTTAATGAGTTCTCAGGCAGAGTGAATGCCTGGTGTGCTTTACAGGAAGCACGGTAGAGCAGCACTACAAGGAGTGAAACTCTATGCTACAGTGGGGTGACTCCACCATGAGGTTCCCAGGTAGGGATAATGCCTCGGCTTTGCAAGCTAAGTCACAGCGGAGTAGCACCGCAAATAGGCAGGTAGCCTAATGCTGTATGATAATCGTAATAAAGAGAGGTAGACAGCACTACAAAGAGGACGATGTCCTCATGTTACAGTGGTATGACACCACGAAGAGGTACCGGGTAGGGTAAAGCCTCGGCTTCGCAAGCCATGTCATAGCGGCGTAACACCGCACGGAAGCGCAAGGCTTCATGCTGGGTAGTTTGGCACTACAAAGGGGCTTGTGACCTCATGCTACAGTAGTATGACACTACGATGAGGTACCCAGGTGGGGTAAAGCCTCGACTTTAAGCCATGTCATAGCGGCGTAGCACCGCAAAGAAGCGCAATGCTTCATGCCATGACTCTTTATAAAGAACTCACCTATAGTGTATGGAAAGAGATATCAGGCCGTCTCTTGAGGGTAAGCTTGTAGACGCCCAAAATTATACACTGAAACCAGGCTGGCACAAGGCCTTCAATGTGCAGCCAGAAGCACAGTTGATGTCATTATGTGAGTAGGAAGAATTGCAGTTATGGTGCAGAATTCAAGGCTTAGTCCATTCTTGTATCATGCTGTTATTTAACCTATGCGGGAAGATTCAAGTCGTAGCGACATCTCTCCTAATGCATGATGGACAATCACTGTGGGGAACGCTCAACCCATATATTGAGATATGTGGGAGATTGTTGGTGTTTTTGTCTTTGGACTAGAAAAGATAGTCCCACATCGGCTACACCAAATGGTGATTATCTCAATATAATGCATTGCTTGTGTTGAGGTGTGCACATGAGGTGTAGTGGGGCACAAGTTTGTGCCATGTGGAAGTATTTTCTAGAAGGAAAAAGGATTAAATCCAACAAGGATGAAAGTTAATTTTTGTTGTGCGGATGCGGACTCGGACTCGGACACGGACTCCAGGATGTCTCGTGCATGCACGGGAGTGTTCGGGGGGTAGGCGTGGACTGGCACACTTCTATGCTGATTGTGGGATGATCTAAAATATCAAACTCTATTTTTGAGTATTGGTATTTTAGTCCCACATCGGATAGGAGAAGAGGTGAAGTCTCAACTCCACTCTATAAATAGAGCCCCTTGGCCTCCTTTGAAAGATGCACCAAGAAGAGAGTTGAGGGAGTCTGTTAAGTCCAGGAAGCCCGTTCAAGTCTCAAATATTGACTTACGAGCGTTCCAGAAGTTCTCCTGAACTTGCTGGTTCCTGGGAGCTTATCCGTACTGCGGGTATAGCTTTGAGCGCCGGTGTTCTACACCCCAGCGAGATCCGTTCTTCTTCTTCCTCCCTCTTTCTGTTGCCTTCGAGAATCTGAGACTCAACTGTTGTTGATCATCTCTTGTTGCCTTCGAAAATACCGTCGCTTCTCTTTAGAAGTAATACGGTTCGGTTGCCTTCGAGAATACCGTCGCTTCTCTTTAGAAGTTATACGGTTCTGTTGCCTTCGAGAAATATTACGAAATAATCTTTTTAGATTCTCGTAAAACAACTTCACCTTCTTTAGGGTGTTGTTGCCAGAAACATTGTCTTTACAATTGTTTCTGAACTCGTGTTTTTTCCATCGATTGTTCGTCAAGGGACCAACACTGTGAACACCGTATATTTGAACTTGGATAACGCTTTATGTGTGTCGTTCCTTGATTGTTCATCCCTTAATTCGGACTGATTGCCGAGATGGGACTGACAGCAGCTATTTATAGTAAAGTAACCACTTGGCAAGGGTGACTACTATTTCATTCAATTTCAAAACTGCTAAGAAACAACACTAGAAATGCTTCAAATTATGCCTAAATATATAAATATACTTTCTCAAATGTTAATAATTTGTTAATAATTATCTGCTTTCCGATACTCCGATCCGAAACCGCCGATACTACCGAAACCACCGATCCCGATACTCATAGGAATGTTCCGATACCGATACTCAGAACCTTGCTTTAAATGATCTATAATTTGTATCGATATTCTGTGGGTTCGAATGTGCCCAATTGGCCAGCAAGCAAGGACGAAGAAACGAAATATTATACACATGTAGGTAAAGTAATATTGACAAAATTAGACTATCACACATCAATAGATACGAATTTTTATTGCAAACTAAAACAGAAACAAGCTACATATATATATAGAGAGATACGAATGGTATGATGTTTGCTTAATACGACAGATGAACCAATAGGGAACAGTACAATATAGAGACAGGGAGTATTCCTATTGCAACGAGAAGCAAAAGCATGGCAAGCCAAGAGAGACGAGGAAGGATGAACGGGAGCACGAACGATGCTAGAGTGCATGCAATTCCGATGGCTGTCGCGAAGTTGCACGACCTGACCAGGAAGCGAGTTGCAGTAGCAGTAGTAGTGTTGCTTCCAAGATTGAGGGAAAGTAGCCCACATTGAATAGACAGAAGCGCTGTGAACACCGTATATTTGAACTTGGATAACGCTTTCTGTGTGTCGTTCCTTGATTGTTCCTGAAAGATGGAACAACAGATTATTATTAATTTCAACAACCCCTTAATTCGGACTGATCTGATTGCCTTGTACGTGGGTTCCGGAATGTAATGCAAGGAGATGGGATTGGCAGCAGCTATATATATATATATAGTTAAAAAGAATGATTTACAACTATATATTATATAGTAAAGAAAAAAAAGTACCGGATAACGAAGAGCAGGTGAAGAAGTTGGTCGGGTGGTGGCGACAGGGAGGAGGTACTTGGATTTACCCCTCTCTAGTTGGAGATGAAAATTGAAGAAGAAGAGCAGCATCGACCACTCATCCACACTTCTTCTTCTACGACCACCGCCACCACCGTCGCGGCTGCACCCTTCCTCTCCTTCCCTCTGCTGCTCCACCTGCTGGTTTATCATACTTTATTTGGCTTGGTTCTCCGCAGAGTTTGCTGCTATATATAGAAGAAGTCTTTTATTTATTTTTTTTTAAAAAAGGCTCACACAGGGCTGCAAACGAGCCAAGCCGAGCCAAGCTTTTTTACGCTTGAGCCTGGCTTGACTAGAATTAATCGAGCTCAAACTCGAGCTCGAGCTTGGTAAATTTTTTATTTTAGAGCTTGAGCTTGGCTTGAGTTTGTTTATATTAAGCTTGAGCTTGAGCTTGGCTTGAGTTTGTTTATATTAAGCTTGAGCTTGGCTTGGTTTGAGCTCAAGCTTGGCTTGATAAGTAGGCTTGATTCAAGCTTGATAAACAAGCTTGATAAGCTCAAAATCGAGCTCGTTAAGCTTGATTTCAAGCTCGCTCAACTTTATTTCAAGCTCATTAACCTTGATTTCAAGCTTAACAAGCTCGATTTCAATTTAGTTAGGTTTGAATTCAAATATCTGCGATATTATTAATTCAAAAGTTCTTTAATATCAATTATTAAGGACATATAAATATATAATGCACACAAATATACATATATTTAGAATTCAACAAAGAACAAACGAACTTCTAAACAAGCTCCTAAACGAGCTTCTAAACGAACCAACTTGCAAGCTCATCAACGAGCCAGCTCGCGAGCTCAAACGAGCCGAGTACTTCTAAGCTTGAGCTTGGCTCGTTTATTAAACGAGCTCGAAAATGAAGCTTGAGCTCAGCTTGTTTACTAAACGAACCGAGCTCAAACAAGCTTTTATCGAGCCGAGCTTTAAGCAGCTCGCGAACGGCTTGGCTCATTTGCAGCCCCATGCTCATGTTGTTCTTTTGGTTGTTTCCTTGGGAACGGAGGAATGGAGCGGGAAGGTTCATGGGGTTCCGGATGGCGTCCTATTGGGAAAGACTGAAAATTGGCTTGAAAATTGGGATGGTGTTTTGCTTTGATAGTGACAGATGTAGTTGTTGGTGTTTTGCTTTGATAGTGACAGATGTGGTTTTTGGTGTTTTGCTTTGATGTTTTGAGGTTCTGGAGTTGGATGTTAGAGGGAACTATGAAGCTCACACACAGACAAATGAGCAGAAAAATCAACGGAGCGAGTGACAAACCATCCCATGGCATTCCATCTCCCATTTAAATAGTGACAATCAGCAGAAAAATCAACGGAGCGAGTGACAAACCATCCCATGGCATTCCATAGACAAGTATCTCACTGACTGACATGGAACAATGACAACGGAGCGAGAGAGGTCATGGTCAACGGACACAGTATTGAGGACACCATCCTTGGTTCAAGGTGTGACTTGGGCCAGACGGCCCGTCGACCGGCCCGAGCCTGGTCAACGATCCGGATCGGCACGACCCCCTAACCCAGCGGGCCCGGACTAAGTTCCAGCTTCGGACCCGCAAACCCGGACCGGCCCGACCCGGTTTGACCGTGGGTCCGGGCCAGTCAAACCCGACGAACCCGACCAGGGCGGCTCGGACCGGCCCGGTCCAGGCCCGATCTAGCCCCTTTTTTGACCATTGGTAGACCAAAAGACCGTATTACCCTCATTTTCATGGCTTTTTTCTACCGTTTAAAGGGCCATTTTGCTAAAAATGACCAAAAATATCCTTATAACAACTATATTTTGAGGTTAAAATAGATCATTTTGCACCCAAAAATTATATAAATAAACCAAAATTCGTGAAAACTATACACAACAATTTCTTTTCTCTCTTACAAAATATACAAACTAAGCAATACCCTGAAGATTGAACAACAAGTTTCTAGGTTTTGAAGTGCAAATTTCTGGAGGCCTAAGTGCAGTGTTCTTGAGGCTTCAACTTTTGCGAAATTTTTTGGAGTTCAACAACTCTTCCCTTAAGCTGACATTCCAAGTAATTTGAATTTTAGAGATTTTTTTATTTTTCTTTCTTTCTCTCCCTCTCTTTTTGGTAGATAATATTATTTTCTCTTTTTCTTCTTTTACTAAAAAAATTAATTTTCAAGATATGGATGCTAGTGGTTCTAACCCACTTTACGGGGGTGATTCAGAACAAAATTTGGCTTAGTACGCTGATTTATTCTAAAATAATCTTATTCCCGATTCTGTGTCATCGATACAAATGTCACCTCATGAAGTTAGGAGTATGGCTACAAATTTTGTAAATAGGGAGAAATCAGTGGTATGACAATATTTTGAAAAAAATATGTCACTGATAGTGAGGGCACACCGGTTTTAGATCCCAAAAATAAAAAACCAATTGCTAAAGGTACACAGTGTAAGAAATGTAAGAAAATAGTTAAATGGAAAAAGAATGAGGGCACGGGGACATTGAAAAGACACTATGACACTTGTTTTGGAAAGGACACACTGTAAGCTAGACAATCACAGACATTATCGATCCTCAAGGATCTTATGTAGGTAATTTTACTTATTCTGATGCTCGTAATAAAATTGAGTTAACCAAATTTTTTATTTGTGTTTAACAATCTTTCACATTTGGTAAGAGTGATCGGTATTATAAGTATGCAAGTACTACTCTTAACCCATATTTTCCTAATGTTTCTAGATCGACTACTAGATCGGAGGCTATCAAAATCTTTCAAAAGGAAATGACATCTTTGAAGCAAAGCTTCGTAAATATTAGTAAGTTGGCTCTAACTTTTGATATATGGACTATAAAATAAAACTATGCTTTTATTTGTATCACGACACATTATATAGATCCAAAGTGTATGTTGCAAAAACGTATTATTTGTCTATGCTATTTGGAATTTTCACATACCGGTTCTATAATCACTATCATGCAATTTTTACGTGAATATCATATTCACAATAAAAGTTTTTCTATTTCCGTAGATAATTCTAGTAATAACACTTCTTGTATTAGTATTTTAAGTTTACAATTTTTGCCTATAGCATAAGGACGACTTTTTCATGTTAGATGTGCTTGTCATATAATTAATTTAGTTGTATAAGAATGTCTTCAATTATTTCATGTAAATTTAGAAACTCGTAAATTATATCTACAAAGTTTGAACACTTATACAAGTAGACAACAAGCTTTTAAAATTTTATGTACAATATGGTATAACTTTTCTAATGATGCACCATAGATGGAATTCAACTTATTTAATGTTGAAATTTAGCATTAGATTTAAAGGTGTCATTACTCATTATTGTAATGTTAATCCCGGTTTTTATTATAAAGTTACTGAAAATGATTTGTTAATTGCTATTTCTATTTATGAAATTTTAGAATTATTTTGCAATGCTACCTGTATTTTATCTTGGAAACTTACGTCTGCGTTCAAGATTGGGCTAATGCCGAAGAACGAATCCAAAACTCGAGATGAAAGTGCCGACATCAGTGAGCTGGACTTTCAATCTCTTACCTTGTACATTTTTTACAATTCATTTAGAAATAAAATATCAATTTACAACTTGTACATTTTATTACAAATTTTATTGAAAAAAAATACTTGTACATTTTATTACAAATTTTATGGAAGAAAATACTTGGTTTAGTTCATGTATTTTTATAACATGATTTTGAGTTTTTTGAGTTTTTTAAAGTTAAAATTAAGTTTTTAAAAGTTTTTTTATTTTATTTTATTTTATTTTATTTTTTTTAGTTTTTTAAGTTCTTAAAAAAATTCATCTTTTTAACTTTTTTTTTCCTTTTATTTTAAGTTTTGAAGTTTTATTTTTCTTTTTATAAACTTTTTTTCATTTCCTTTCAACTTTTTAAGTTCTTAATTTCTTTTTCTTTTTCTTTTCATTTTTTTCATTATAAAATTTATTTTTTGAAAAAATATAAAAAAAATTGGTTTTCTTAAACCAAATCGGGCCGGCAGGTCCTACCCTGAACCGGTCTGTTGAAAATCAAATCATGGGTCCGGACTGGATTCAGGGTTCAGTGAATCGAACCGGTCCGCACCCAAATTCGGACTGAATCCGACCCGGCCCAGACCCAGTCAAATCCGGTCAAAATCGGATCCGAGTCGGCCAACTCGGCCCAAGTCACACCATGATCCTTGGTGACCAATGGCAGCCTAAAATTAATCGAGAATAGACGAAGTAGGTTAAGTTTATATTAGGTCTAATTTATTTAAATATAAGAATATTTTTCATTGTACCTTACCTTAAAAGTAAAAAAAAACAATTAATTTTAAAAGAGATCCAACTGCAATCCTTTCTTTTTAAATTTTAGGGGATGTTTAGTTTCGCGAAGTGGAACAAGATTAAAAATAAATCTGAAAATCAACATTTTGTATATGTGGAGCAAAGTGATTTTTTTTTTTCGTTTGGATAGCTTTGAAGAAGAAGAGGTTAGAAGTAGAAAATTCTAAAGTTTAGTGTATGATTGGTTTCTGAAATGAGTGGAATTTTTTTTTTTTTTTGCTAGTGACATGTGATGGAAAACCGAAGTTATGTTGATGATAGCTGATCATACTTTAAATCATAGTTTGCAGTTCGGTTGATACCGATCCGATACGTCCGATACCGATACGGTTTGGCATGTTCCGATCCGATGCCGACTGATACCCGATACTGACCAATACCAACATTGGGGGTCACTTTTCGGGTCAATTTGACAAATAAAATTGAACCCAAAAAAATAATAAAAAAACGATTCAGCAAGGGTGTAAAAACATGGTAAAGTTGTAAAAACGTATAAAAGAAGAAACCATATCTATCGCATGTAAAGTAACCACTTGGCAAGGGTGACTACTATTTCCTTCCATTTCAAAACTGCTAAGAAACAACACTAGAAATACTTAAAATTATGCCTAAATATATAAATATACTTTCAAATATGTTAATAATTTGTTAATAATTATCTGCTTTCCGATACTCCGATCCGAAACCGCCGCCGATACTACCGATACCGTCGATCCCGATACTCATAGGAATGTTCCGATACCGATACCGATACTCAGAACCTTGCTTTAAATGATCTATAATTTGTATCGATATTCTGTGGGTTCGAATAATAACGTTATGTGCCCAATTGGCCAGCAAGCAAGGACGAAGAAACGAAATATTATACACATGTAGGTAAAGTAATATTGACAAAATTAGACTATCACACATCAATAGATACGAATTTTTATTGCAAACTAAAACAGAAACAAGCTACATATATATATAGAGAGATACGAATCGTATGATGTTTGCTTAATATGACAGATGAACTAATAGGGAACAGTACAATATAGAGAGAGGGAGTATTCCTATTGCAACGAGAAGCAAAAGCATGGCAAGCCAAGAGAGACGAGGAAGGATGAATGGGAGCGCGAACGATGCTAGAGTGCATGCAATTCCGATGGCTGTCGCGAAGTTGCACGACCTGACCAGGAAGCGAGTTGCAGTAGCAGTAGTAGTAGTGTTGCTTCCAAGATTGAGGGAAAGTAGTCCACATTGAATAGACAGAAGCGCTGTGAACACCGTATATTTGAACTTGGATAACGCTTTCTGTGTGTCGTTCCTTGATTGTTCCTGAAAGATGGAACAACAGATTATTTTCTATTATTATTAATTTCAACAACCCCTTAAATCGGACTGATCTGATTGCCTTGTACGTGGGTTCCGGAATGTAATGCAAGGAGATGGGTCTATATATAGTTAAAAAGAATGATTTACAACTATATATTAAAGAAAAACAAGTACCGGATAAGGAAGAGCAGGTGAAGAAGTTGGCCGGGTGGTGGCGACGGGGAGGAGGTGCTTGGATTTACCCCTCTCTAGTTGGAGTTGAAAAATGAAGAAGAGCAGCATCGACCACTCAACCACACTTCTTCTTCTGCAGTGGCCACCGCCACCACCGTCGCGGCTGCACCCTTCCTCTCCTTCCCTCTGCTGCTCCACCTGCAGGTTTATCATAGTTTCTTTGGCTTGGTTTGTTTGCCGAGCTCTCTGAAGAGTTGGCTGCTATAATATAGGATGGCGTCCTATTGGGAAAGACTGAAAATTGGCTTGGAAATCGGGATAGTTTTTTGCTTTGATAGTGATGTGGAGAGGGAACGATAAAGATGGAGTTGGAACTTAGAGGGAAAAACATGGAACGTAGAGGGAACTTACAGGGTGTTGGAAATATTAGACAGAATTCCTAACGCAAGCAATCAGAAGAAGTAAAATTCAGAACAGGAATTAAGAGTTTAGGATTCGAGGCACGTTACAAACGCTGTCCTTAGAATATAATTTTGCCCCCACAATTGTGCAGCGGATTCCAGCGATCTATCCCCGAGATACAACAAATCATTCGATCCACAGCACCGTGCACCCGGTAGTGAATCCCTCGATCGATCACAGCCTTGCCCAGAGAAAGAGTTGGACGGAAGGATGAGGAGGAGGGTTCTGGTTGCAACTTTTCTCTTCTGTACGAACAGAGTTCCGAACGGGGAAGAGAGAGAGAGACAACGCCCAGCCCTCACCGCTAAAAGGGCACGTGACGCGACAACGCCCAGCCCTCACCGAAAAATCGGCGTGGAACGCTGTAGATTTTCTACTTCTAAACAGTTTATATATATATATATATAACAAAAACCTGTCAAGTCCATGGTCAACTCCGAACGGAGGACAAGCAATGAATATATATACGAATACTCAATCACGACTCTAAGATAACAAAGTAAAGACTGAAATGAAAAGACAACAAGACGATAAAATAATATATAACCTGTCAAGTCCAACACCAGAATATATACAGTCCAAGTCTCTAATACAGTCCATAATAATAACAGTCTCAAAAGTAGCTGGAGACAATGTCCAGTACAAAAGACCTACTCTAACTAAGTAATAGGTAGGGTCTCGCCAGGCGGAGCTAAGCCCTGTTGGACCAAAGTCTCCAAGTCTATGCCCACTACGTCATCCGGACCGTAGTAGGTACTGTAGTCTCCCTCATCTGCATCTGTAATATTTTCAACATATCCTGTCAGGATGGAACGAGTACAATCCACTAACAACATTTCACAAGATATGACAAAAGCTATAATCTGTAAATAGAGAGTATATACAAGAAAATCATGGAATGTACATGTGAGAATCATGGCAAGGTAAGCTGTAAAACTAGAGCTAGAACAAGGCAAGTAAAATGATCATGGCATGTACAAAAATCAAGAATCATATATCTAGGTTTGTGAATACTAGCTACAACATGTGGCCGGCTTGGGTCTTGCACAAGGTCTACTGGCCTGGTTAATCATACGTGGAGTGTATGATTAACACTCACAAGGTCTACGAGAGTAACAAGGTGGATAATGACCACATGTCTACACTAATACTCCCCGTCCCCCGACTGGTAGAGTGGATCCAAACAAGACACGTCACGACGCGGGATTCTACGAGAAGGGAGCAAGTCTCCTCGAGAATCGGCGTCCATGTACTGCACAAGAACTACAAGGGGGCTTGCACAAGACATACCAAGACAACAAGGAATAACACCTCATGTCGGGATCCATGAATACCAACCCGTGTGACCAATGTGTCGAGAACAAGCATATCTACACTAATTAAATGGATTATATCAATCAGCATAAATTGAAAAAGTGTCAGAGAATGTACTCACCTGTAATATGGTATGATATATCAACCGAAGCAAATGCAGCGTCTCGAGGACCTATAGAGAACAAGACGTATCAATACTCAATCTAGGAAATAAAGTCAAATCAATTTAAATCCTATTAAGTCATTCTAGGTCAAGGCATGTCAAAATAGGTTATACGGGGTCAAACTAAGTCATATTAGGTCTAACTGGGTCAAACTGGGTCAATACAAGTCAAACGGAACCAATCGGGATCGATTTGAGTCAACAGTTGACTTTTTGGTCAACCGGTCAACTCTGGTCAACTGCGATCAACTGTGGTCAATTGTGGTCAACCCTAGGTCAACTATAGGCCACTGGTGACTAATAGTTGACTTTCGGTCAACTGCACAAGTCTAATGGAATTTGGGACTAAATTGGGTAAAGTGTTGACCCATAGTTAACTTTTGGTCTAAAAAGTCAACCGTGGTCAACCAGGGTCAAGACTAGGTCTAGACGGCTAATCCTATTCATTACCAACCTATACAACCCATATCCAAGTCCATCTTGGACTTGGAACTCAAATTTCGGCCGTAGGCCAATTCCCTATTTTACCCTTTTTAAGGGTAAAATTCCACCCTCGGCGATTATCTAGATAGCCTACCTACGCTTGATATTTTGACCCGTGCTCCCTAGGGTAGAAGGGTACTATCCTATAGGTTCGTTATCTACCAAAATACCTAGACAAAGTGGACGTCTAGTCCACCTTACGGCCCGTTGCAGATATCTTGAATATTTCAAGATACGCGCTGATACAGCGCGATACCGGCGCCCTACGACCCCGATTTCCACTCGGGAGCTTACCCGCAAAATCTAATTCACATAACCTAGGCCTACGTCAAGTTTCGTCGCAATCCGACGCTCCGAGCTCAATTTTTCCTTCTAACTCGATTTCTACCAAAAATCCCCTCTTTGCTCTTATTCTAAATCTCCTCTTTAGATCTAAATTCTAATTCTTCTTCTTCTTAACTTCTTCTCCTAATTCTTCTAACTCAAATCCTTCTTCTTGGCCTCTTTCTCACTCTCTCCTTCTAATTCCTATCTTCTCCTAACGTAGAGGGAACTTACAGGGAACTATAAACATGGAGTTGGATTTGGAACTTAGAGGGAACTATGTGTTAGATTATATTTGTACTGTCAATATGGCCCATACCCATAAGCCCAAATGTAGACACTATATATATTGTAACAAATCCTAGCAATGAGAACAAGGCATTATTATTTTCTACATGGTATCAGAGCCTTCCGAAAAACCCTAGCCGCCATCTTCTGAAAAATCATACCACCGCTCCCGTGCCGAATCCGACATCTGCGCGTCCGCGCCGAGCGCCGACCAACCGCGCCCGTGCCGAGCGCCGACCAACCTGTATAACGAGGCTTTAGTAGTTGTCGTGTTGTGGTTGTCGTCGTGGTTGCCGTCTTTCTCTTCATTGGCGGTGCAATATCGCGTTTGGCCGAGGGTTGTGAACCATGCAGACGTTTGGCTCTTCGAAAATAGAGCTACAGAGCCGAGAGATGCTTCATGAAACAAATAAGTCTTTTGTTCGATTTTTTTCTTTTTCTTTTTTCTTTTATGCTTTATGATTTACTTCCTCTCTGAAGTGTCTCAAGTATGTACTTCGATAGCTTAAACAAAGCATGCAGAAGAAACTTTAGCTAAAAAAAAAAAGAAAAAAAAGAAGAAAAGAAAAAGAAGAAATATATATATATATATATATATATATATATATATATATATATATATATATATATATATATATATATATATTATCTCTTTCGCAGATTCGTCGGAGTTGTACAAATTTTTGTACACCCGACATCCACTCGTCCCTACGCGCCAGATCCGGCGCACCTGATCGCGGCCGATTCACCGCCGACCCCGTCCATCAGCAGCCGATTCGTCGGTATTGTACAAAATTTTTGTACACCCGACATCCGCGATGGCAGATGATGTTGCGTCCAGCTACTCCGTCACGACTGGCGGTGGCGGTGCACACAACCCAAATTATCATAATCCCAAGGATCCATATTTTCTGAGTTCTGCTGATCAACCAGGAAATATCATTACTCATATTATTTTCCGTGGACCGAACTATGCTGAGTGGTCTCGATCGATACGTCTCTCCCTGATCTCTAGGCGAAAGATCACTTTTCTGGAAGGTACTGAAGTCAAACATGTTAATGATGCTAGTAAATTGCTTGATTGGCGATGCGTGCAAGCGCTATTGGTTCAATGGGTGTAACACCCTGTTTTCTGAAATTAGGGATTTTTGAAAAATTATTATTTTTATTATTTAATAATAGTGATTAGGGCATGATATGGTTTATAGTGTTTATTAGTGTGTTTAAACCATTTTCTAAGTCATGCTAAGTCATGACTTATGACTTTGTGATTTTGGTTAGTATAACTTAGTGTAAACCCTAGTTTTCTCTAACCTAGAAGTTGCCATGACCATGAGAGCTTAGCCATAGGCTTAGAACATCAAATTAGTGGTTTTTGACCAAAAGGGTATTTTGGTAATTTTCTAGACTTTATTTGTGATTATGTGATTTTTTAATATTATTTAATTCTTGGTAGGTCTCATGATTAGTCCCTAACCTATCCTACCCTAAACTAGAAGTTAGCCACTAACCTAGAATCATTAGGATGATGTTTTGGTCATGGGATAAAGGGGTAAATATCTAGACTTTGACTTTAAGGATATTTTCCTTAAACAATCAAAATATCTCAAACCCTTTATGCTAAAGTCCATGCCTTAGCCTAGAAGGAAGGGCTAGGACAACCCTCCCCCCATGCTTGGCCGACCAAGGACACCCCCTTGGCAGCCCACCCATGTTATAAACCCCCATGGATTATTCATGAACAAAATTACATGAAAAATAATCCACAAATTCCCTTTTCCTTCAACCCTTGATAACTTGATCATTCTTGATCCAAATTGACTCTAGTCTCTTGCATTGGAACCCTACAACATCTAGGGAGCTAAGGAAAGCAAGAAATCTGGAATTTGGGAGCTTGGGCATCATCGAGTTGGAGATCACACAACCCCCTTTTTCATTGATTTCCTTAGAATTTCACCAATAGGTAAATTTCCACAAACTTAGTCAAATTCCTATTTTTCTTTCATAAATGCATTCATATAGGGATAACAATACTGTAGGTAAAGTTTGGTAGGATTTTGGTGTGTTTTGGTGTCCGTATCGGACACGTATCGTAGGGCTAAAACCCTTGTTTGGTGAAATGCCACAATGGATTCGATATGGTCGATTTGTGAAACAAATTACACAAACTAGAAGCCCTAGACATGTAGGTCACGAACCCACTCGACTGAGCACATTTCTGTGCTGTGTCCGTGTCCAAATTGGACACGAACCGACCGCACGAGCCCCTCGTGCATGTCCTGCTACCCGACACTTCGTGTGCACTACACAGGCCACTAGGACACGTGAGATTTGACACAGACAAGGGGGCATTGTCTGCGAACATGCCCCCAAAGTCTTGTGTCGCGTCGTGTCGTGTCGAGTGAGAAAAATCACTCGCACTGGACACGCGCTGTCAGCACACGTACGCGCGGGCACGACTTTGAGCGTGTCGTGTCGCGTGGACACGACACTAGGGCATCTCGTTGTGACACGGGCATGAAGCCCTATACGTGGCGTGCACGTGGACACGAGCACGTGGTGCTTCGTGTCCTATGTCGCGTGTACGATGCGTGTAACCGCGTGCACGACGCAGTCGTAACACGCATGTATCAGTCGTATTTTCACGACTGATACGGTGTTTGTTCTGTGTCCACGCGTGTCGTGGACACGTGTTAGGGTGTGGAATGTGTAGCCCTACGTGTGGGCTACACGTATGCACGACCACGAGACGTGTCGTGTCTCGTGGTGTGTCCACGAGCTCCTGGACCGCGTGCACGACACTGTTATTCGTGCGCGTGTCAGGAATTTACCCGGGTGGATGTTTTGCGTATTTGGACACGTGAAAATGTGTCGTGGTGTCGTTTCAGTGACCTAGGACACTAGTATATGTGTGGGGCCTTAGTTACCAACCCATAGGATCGAGCCTTAGCTCGTTTTATTGTGTGTATTTCGAATTTCCCCATTTCAGTGCACTGTGCACAGTTCACAGTTTTGGTTTATTTCCAGTTTTTGGAAATCGAATTTCATTTCGATTTTGTGTATGTTTAATGTATTAGACTAGTGTATTTCAGTGTGTAGATGTGAAGTATACATGTATTTGTGAGTGTGGGTCGATTTCGGGGAGATTTGGTTAGGTGTGTGTGTAGTTATATATGTATGTACATATGTATGTATATGTGTTGTGTGTGTGTGTGTTGGGGGACTGGGTTGTTCCAGAAATCTGGGAACAAATTCCCCTTCCCTGTCCAGTGTTCACCCCCTCTCTCACTGTCCCACTCTTTCACAGCCTCTCTATCTCATTTCCTTTTCCTCTATATATATGTAATATATATAGTTATATACATGTATTGTATATATATATATATATATATATATATATATATATATATATATATATATATATATATATATATATGTATATTTGTATTAGGTCTCCTTAGGTCAAATATAATGTATTATAAGTATATGGGTTTGTATTGATATTGGGTGGTGATAGATAGTGTGTATCTATATATATATATATATAGTTATATATATATATATATATATATATATATATATATATATATATATATATATATATATATATATATGACTCCTAGTTATAGGTTTATATGAAAACCCCATCATTAGCCTATGGCCTAGGATTACTAGCCTATGGTTTGGGGCTAGCCATAATGACCCAAAACCCATTGTTGACCCTTGTTGACTGAAAGTTGACCAAAGTCAACTTTAGGTCAAAGTTGACCTAGTTCACCTAGAAATGACTAGGAATGACCTAAATCAACTAGTTTGACTAGTTTGACTAAAACCCTAACTAGTTTGACTAGTATTGACTTAACTTGACTAGTTTGACTTTAGAGTTGACCAGAGTTGACCAAGAGTTGACTTTTGACCAGATTGACCTAGAATCATGTAGTTTGCATTGTAGACATCATATTTACTATTTAGAACACATTGTGACTTGTGTTGCTCTGATCAGGAGCCAGACACCTCTCCTCAGACTGCATATTCTCTACAGACATTCATACAGCAGGCGAGTACATTCTCTGACCGTTTCATACTTGTTCAGGCTTTACTTCTCGCTCTAGATTACTTTACTTGTTGCTGTCACATTTGTAACATGGATTGGTACTATATGGATCTTTACATGAGATGTTATCCCCCTCGGGAGCATCGGGTACTTCATGTTATGTGCGTTTCACTATCATCATGTACTCCTATGCTTCCATCATTCATGTGCACTCATGTGATCATGTACTCTCATGTTCACAGAGCCCTCATGTATACTATCACGTGCACCATTTCATGGGCCCCATGTGATATCATGTATAATAACGTAACTTGTATAGATCCTTGTGTATTGATTGGGGAAACGGAAGAGTAGAAGTGGACATGTGAATAATTCCAAAGTAGTGTAATCATGTGCAAACTCAGTAGTGTAATCATGTATAAATTCTAGCCATTCACATGCCTATCTTGTGCTCTACATCACTAGTCACTTACAGTTCTCTATATACAGTAGATATTTCATTACAGCTATCTCTTTTACAGCGTATATTTTCTTTCAGCAGTTCATGTATCTTACTCTATTGCCAGTATCGTATTTCCTAACCTGTTAAGAACTGTGTGAGATGTATTGTGCTCGTTCCTGTCCTGACTGGACCTGTTGAAAATATTACAGAGGATGAGGACGAGGCATGGGTGACTACTTATTATGGAGCAGGACTAGATGACACTTGTATTGAGGACCCTCAGCAGGTTCCACCTACAGCTGAGGAGGAAGTTCCAGTAGTCTAGACCAGTTTAGTCTAGGCAGTCTTTTCTATATTACATTTTGTCTCACATTCTGTGTTGTATTTTGAGATGGGGAGATGTATAGACTCTTAGACTTATTGTATTATGAGTTGACATTCTGGATGTTATGTATCCTAGACCTTTAGACTTATTTCATCTATGCTATGGTTCTCTTTGAGTTGCTATCTATCTTCTGTCTTTCATTTTTCTACCTTAGATGTGATTGAGACTATATGTTGTGATGTTACCTCCATTCGGAGTGTATAAACTGTACAGGTACCTTATACTGTTAGATGATTGACCTAGGACAGCGTTCTACCGTCGATACTGCGGCGTAGGCTGGACGTACCCACTTCTCGTGCCCTTACTCTAGGGTGCGGGTCGTGACACGTTTTTAGTGGTGGCCCATGCAGGTCTAGTTTATGTGGTGGTATTCGAACTAGAGTATCGCCACAGCCTGCAGTAGGAAATAGGATGTAGTTGAGGTACTCAATCACATTAGGAAAAACTCTTATCTAAATCTCTGCTATCTAAATTCTTGCTGATATTGTTTTTCTTTTGAAAAATAAACTGTCTCCTTTGACTATATCGTTTCTTCTCCGTATTGATTTTCTTGTTGATCTGTCTTCAGGATGGTGGAGACACGGTCGCAGCGTCTCGGTCCAGGTGACACCACTGAGAGGTCTGCCACCTCTCGTCCAGCTCACCAGGACCCGGGGACTGCAGCTCCCCTTACTCCAGCTCATGTGGGAGTTTCTGCCGCTTTTGGGGGTGCACCTCTATCTATTCGGGGTACCATCCCAGCTACCCCAGACATGCCTCCCCCGTAGTTTCGTCAGCCTCAGTTCCAGCAGCACCAGCAGCATCAGCAGCAGCAGCAGTACCAGCAGGAGTACCAGCAGTAGATGCCATCTGGGTATGTGGATGCTGCACAGATGTTTTCATATTTCCAGCAGTTTCTAGAGTCGCAGCAGACCCAGCAGCAGCGTCAGACGACGGCATTTACCAGAGGCATTGATGATGTCCATCAGCTGGCTACAGCGACGATAGAGAGGTTGGCAGCCCAGCCGCAGGGAGGAGCAGGACCGCCGCGACAGCAGAGGATTCCAGGTATCCAGGACTTCAAGAAGATGAACCCCAGGGACTTCTTGGGGACGGAGGGGATACTTTATGCTGATGACTGGATTGAGCACATTGAGGAGATCTTTCGACTGGCGGAGATACCAGTCGGACTCCAGGTCGAGGCAGCAGCCAGCCAGATGCGGGATCTTGCCCGTACCTGGTATCAGACGGATCCGAGAGTAGGTACTCCAGGGCAGGCATGGGGAGCTTTCAAGGAGCTCTTCAAGGGGAAGTTTTTCCCAGATCAGGCAGTCGGTGCTTTGGAGACACAGTTCGAGAACCTGGTTCAGGGGAACCAGACCGTAGAGGAGTACGCCGGTGAGTTTTGCCGGTTGAGCAGATTCGTGGAGGGCCTTAGCGAGGCAGCGAAGGCGAGGAGGTTCAGGAAAGGCTTGGTCAAGGAAGTCAAGTCCTTGACCAATAGTGAGAGGAGTGCCACCTTTGAGGATATTCTAGCAGGAGCGATGGCGGCTGAGGATGATCTTGAGCTGAAGCTCAAGAGGGGCCGCGACACCCAGGGAGCTGGCAGCAGTGGAGGACAGGCGAAGAGGCCATTCCAGTAGCAGAGGCCATTCCAGCAGCAGAGGCCGTTCCAGCAGGTGCATCAGCCGAGGCACCAGCAGCAGGCACACAGACAGCAGGTGGTTACTTGCACTTTCTGCAAGAAGCAGGGTCATGGATAGGAATGACTGCAGAAAGAGGCTTGGCAGGTGTCTATTATGTGGTGCTGGAGACCACCAGCTGAGGGAGTGTCCCATGTCTTCGGGACGACCAGTTCAGGGAGGCGGAGCCAAGGCTCCGGCAGGGCAGCAGAAGGGACCTTTGCCGACTCAGCAGCAGAGGTTCACCCAGCACCAGCATCAGGCCAGGGGAGGACAGCAGGGACGAGCCTATGCCATGGCAGCAGAGGATGTCGAGGTTACTGGAGAGCTGATAGCAGGTTCTATTCTTCTCGACTCTATTCCAGCTTATGCATTGTTCGATTCTGGGGCTTCCCATAGCTTTGTATCAGTATCTTTTGCGATTCGACATCATGTTATATCTGAATCGTTGCCTAGGACTTGCAAGATTACGACCGGGGGTGGCATTATCCTCGTTCGTGATATTTGCAAGGGACGGAGAGTAGTTTTGGGAGGCCGAGAGTTGGATGTGTGTTTGCTCGTAATGCCACTACCGAACTACGATATTGTACTCGGTATGGATTGGTTGAGCATGCACCATGCCAGCATAGATTGCCGCGGGGGTAGAGTTCTGTTCGGAGCGCCAGGAGAGCCAGAGTTTGTATATTCCAGACGGCAGGCAGAGCAGACTTGTGGAGTTTTCTGTGGAGCTTCTGTTGAGGAGCAGCCAGCTTCACATCCATTGATTGTTGAGTTCATGGACGTGTTTCCAGAGGAATTGCCTGGACTTCCACCAGATAGAGACGTTGAGTTCTCGATAGACTTGGTTCCAGGTGCGGAACCCATTTCACAGCACGTCTATCGAGTGAACAACAGCGAGCTGGTGGAATTGAAGAAGCAGGTGGATGAGTTGCAGGACAAGGGCTTCATCCGCTCTAGTTCTTCACCATGGGGTGCACCGGTACTCTTTGTACCGAAGAAGGATGGGTCGGTACGTATGTGTATCGACTACAGGGCACTCAACAGTCTGACGATCAAGAACAGATATCCACTGCCGCGGATCGATGATCTCTTCGATCAGTTGAGCGGAGCTCGGGTATTCTCGAAGATTGATCTGAGGTCAGGCTACCATCAGGTAAAGGTGAAGAGGGAGGACATCCCGAAGACGGCGTTCAGGACGCGGTACGGCCAGTTCGAGTTTATGGTGATGCCGTTTGGGTTGACGAATGCTCCGGCGGTGTTCATGAACTTGATGAACAAGGTGTTCCACCAGTACTTAGATAAGTTCGTGGTGGTGTTCATCGACGACATCCTGGTGTACTCGAAGACCGAGGAGGAGCACGAGGAGCACTTGAGAGTGGTCCTGGAGACTCTCAGACAGGAGCAGCTTTACGACAAGCTCTCGAAGTGCGAGTTCTTCCTCGACAGAGTTGACTTCCTGGGTCATGTAGTGACTGGAGATGGGATCTCAGTCGACCCGAGGAAGATATCAGCAGTTGAGGCTTGGGCAGCGCCGACGTCAGTGGCAGAGATCAGGAGCTTCCTAGGATTGGCAGGCTACTACAGGAGGTTCAGTCCAGGATTTCTTCCGGGTTGCAGAGCCGTTGTCTAGGCTGACCCGGAAGGACGCAGAGTTTCTCTGGTCAGAGGAGTGTCAGGCCACTTTCGATGAGTTGAAGAAGCGGTTGACGACAGCCCCGATTCTGACATTGCCATCAGGATCAGGTGGGTTCACTATCTACAGTGACGCCTCGGGGAAGGGTTTGGGTTGTGTCTTGCAGCAGCATGGGAAGGTGATTGCCTATGCTTCCAGGCAGTTACGGCCCCATGAGAAGAACTACCCTACCCATGATTTAGAGTTGGCAGCAGTTATCTTTGCTCTGAAGCTGTAGAAACACTATTTGTACGGAGAGCGCGTGGAGATATTTACAGACCACAAGAGCTTGAAGTACGTGTTTACGCAGAAGGAGCTGAACATGAGGCAGCGTAGATGGCTGGAGCTGATGAAGGACTTTGATATTCTTCTGCAGTATCACCCGGGGAAGGCCAACGTAGTGGCCGATGCTTTGAGCAGATATCCGACAGCTATGTGCTTGACGATGGATCGTCATTTGTTGGCAGGACTTGGAGAGCCTTGGGATCGAGGTGATTGTGCCGGGAGTGCAGATGCAGATGTGGGGCCTCCAGATTCAGTCGGACTTGATTGATAGGATCAAGTCGGCTCAGTTCGATGATGTTTCTCTACGAAGCATCAGGGAGCAGGTCAGCCAGGGATTTGCGGATGATGAGTTCACTCTTGCAGCAGATGGCGCATTGAGGCACGGTTCCAGACTGTGTGTGCCCCGTGGAGACTTTCGAGAGCAGGTTATGCAGGAGGCCCACCGTTCTCAGTACTCGATACATCCGGGAGCCAACAAGATGTATAGGGATCTGAGAGAGCATGTATGGTGGAGTGGGATGAAGCGCGAGGTAGCACACTTCGTAGCCAGGTGTTTGATCTGCCAGCAGGTCAAGGCAGAGAGGCAGAGGCCAGGAGGACTGTTGCAGCCATTACCCATTCCGGAGTGGAAGTGGGAGCACATCACGATGGACTTCGTTTCGGGATTGCCGCGTACTCCAGGAGGGAAGGATGCGATTTGGGTCATCGTCGACAGGTTGACCAAATCGGCCCACTTTTTGCCATTCAAAGTGGGTTTGTCTACAGAGAAGCTGTCAGAGATGTATATGAGGCAGATAGTCAGACTTCATGGGATTCCAGTGAGCATTGTATCAGACAGGGACAGCCGTTTCACTTCACATTTCTGGAGGAGCTTGCATATTAGCTTGGGCACTCAGCTCAAGTTTAGTACTGCATACCACCCGCAGACAGACGGACAGTCAGAGCGGACCATTCAGACGCTGGAGGACATGTTGAGGACTTGTGTACTGGACTTTGGAGGATCTTGGGAGAGTCACCTGCACTTAGTAGAGTTTGCATATAACAACAGCTTTCAGGCCAGCATCGAGATGTCCCCTTTCGAGGCACTGTACGGGCGTAGATGTCGTACCCCCTTGTCTTGGGATGATGTAGGGGAGCGAGTTTTATTGGGGCCTGAGATGGTTGTAGATGCAGCAGAGAAGGTGAAGCTTATCAGAGATCGGCTTCGCGTGGCGCAGGACAGACATCGGCATTGGGCCGATAGCCACCGCAGACCTTTGGAGTTTGAGGTACAGTTTAGAGATAGGATTAGAATTAGGTTGTCTTGTTTGTGTTTTGTTAATCATGTTTGTTTATCATAATTAAATTGAGACCTTGTTTGTGATTAGGCCGGAGACCAGGTATTCCTGAGGATATCTCCGACACGTGGCACGATACGTTTTGGTGGAGGTGGGAAGCTTAGCCCGCGTTTCATCGGCCCTTTCGTTATCAGCGGGAGAGTCGGTGACGTGTCTTACAGGCTAGACTTACCACCAGCATTGGTTGGAGTCCACAACGTATTTCACGTGTCGCAGTTGAGACGGTACGTGGCAGATCCTAGCCATGTACTTGATCATTCCGAGATCGAGGTTGGTCCTACTCTTCGTTATCCAGAGCAGCCTGTTGAGATTCTGGATCGGCGGGAGAAGGCATTGAGGAACCAGACGATACCATTGGTTCGTGTCGCATGGAGGCATCATTCTCCAGGAGAGTCCACCTGGGAACGGGAGGATGAGATGCGCGAGCGATACCCTTATCTATTTGTACCTTGAGGTATGATTTCTATCCTTCTCATTTGTTTCAGTTTCGTCTTTAATTTCGAGGACGAAATTATTGTTAGGAGGGTAGACTTGTAACACCCTGTTTTCTGAAATTAGGGATTTTTAAAAAATTATTATTTTTATTATTTAATAATAGTGATTAGGGCATGATATGGTTTATAGTGTTTATTAGTGTGTTTAAACCATTTTCTAAGTCATGCTAAGTCATGACTTATGACTTTGTGATTTTGGTTAGTATAACTTAGTGTAAACCCTAGTTTTCTCTAACCTAGAAGTTGCCATGACCATGAGAGCTTAGCCATAGGCTTAGAACATCAAATTAGTGGTTTTTGACCAAAAGGGTATTTTGGTAATTTTCTAGACTTTATTTGTGATTATGTGATTTTTTAATATTATTTAATTCTTGGTAGGTCTCATGATTAGTCCCTAACCTATCCTACCCTAAACTAGAAGTTAGCCACTAACCTAAAATCATTAGGATGATGTTTTGGTCATGGGATAAAGGGGTAAATATCTAGACTTTGACTTTAAGGATATTTTCCTTAAACAATCAAAATATCTCAAACCCTTTATGCTAAAGTCCATGCCTTAGCCTAGAAGGAAGGGCTAGGACACCCCCCCCCCCCCATGCTTGGCCGGCCAAGGACACCCCCTTGGCAGCCCACCCATGTTATAAACCCCCATGGATTATTCATGAACAAAATTACATGAAAAATAATCCACAAATTTCCTTTTCCTTCAACCCTTGATAACTTGATCATTCTTGATCCAAATTGACTCTAGTCTCTTGCATTGGAACCCTACAACATCTAGGGAGTTAAGGGAAGCAAGAAATCTGGAATTTGGGAGCTTGGGCATCATCGAGTTGGAGATCACACAACCCCCTTTTTCATTGATTTCCTTGGAATTTCACCAATAGGTAAATTTCCACAAACTTAGTCAAATTCCTGTTTTTCTTTCATAAATGCATTCATATAGGGATAACAATACTGTGGGTAAAGTTTGGTGGGATTTTGGTGTGTTTTGGTGTCCGTATCGGACACGTATCGTAGGGCTAAAACCCTTGTTTGGTGAAATGCCACAATGGATTCGATATGGTCGATTTGTGAAACAAATTATACAAACTAGAAGCCCTAGACATGTAGGTCACGAACCCACTCGATTGAGCACATTTCTGTGCTGTGTCCGTGTCCAAATTGGACACGAACCGACCGCACGAGCCCCTCGTGCATGTCCTGCTACCCGACACTTCGTGTGCACTACACAGGCCACTAGGACACGTGAGATTTGACACAGACAAGGGGGCATTGTCTGCGAACATGCCCCCAAAGTCTTGTGTCGCGTCGTGTCGTGTCGAGTGAGAAAACTCACTCGCACTGGACACGCGCTGTCAGCACACGCGCGCGCGGGCACGACTTTGAGCGTGTCGTGTCGCGTGGACACGACACTAGGGCATCTCGTTGTGACACGGGCATGAAGCCCTATACGTGGCGTACACGTGGACACGAGCACGTGGTGCTTCGTGTCCTGTGTCGCGTGTACGACGCGTGTAACCGCGTGCACGACGCAGTCGTAACACGCATGTATCAGTCGTGTTTTCACGACTGATACGGTGTTTGTTCTGTGTCCACGCGTGTCGTAGACACGTGTCAGGGTGTGGAATGTGTAGCCCTACGTGTGGGCTACACGTATGCACGACCACGAGACGTGTCGTGTCTCGTGGTGTGTCCACGAGCTCCTGGACCGCGTGCACGACACTGTTATTCGTGCGCGTGTCAGGAATTTACCCGGGTGGATGTTTTGCGTGTTTGGACACGTGAAAATGTGTCGTGGTGTCGTTTCAGTGACCTAGGACACTAGTATATGTGTGGGGCCTTAGTTACCAACCCATAGGATCGAGCCTTAGCTCGTTTTATTGTGTGTATTTCGAATTTCCCCATTTCAGTGCACTGTGCACAGTTCACAGTTTTGGTTTATTTCCAGTTTTTGGAAATCGAATTTCATTTCGATTTTGTGTATGTTTAATGTATTAGACTAGTGTATTTCAGTGTGTAGATGTGAAGTATACATGTATTTGTGAGTGTGGGTCGATTTCGGGGAGATTTGGTTAGGTGTGTGTGTAGTTATATATGTATGTACATATGTATGTATATGTGTTGTGTGTGTGTGTGTTGGGGGACTGGGTTGTTCCAGAAATTTGGGAACAAATTCCCCTTCCCTGTCCAGTGTTCACCCCCTCTCTCACTGTCCCACTCTTTCACAGCCTCTCTCTCTCATTTCCTTTTCCTCTATATATATGTAATATATATAGTTATATACATGTATATATATATATATATATATATATATATATATATATATATATATATATATATATAAATGATATATATGTATATTTGTATTAGGTCTCCTTAGGTCAAATATAATGTATTATAAGTATATGGGTTTGTATTGATATTGGGTGGTGATAGATAGTGTGTATCTATATATATAGATATAGTTATATATATATATATATATATGACTCCTAGTTATAGGTTTATATGAAAACCCCATCATTAGCCTATGGCCTAGGATTACTAGCCTATGGTTTGGGGCTAGCCATAATGACCCAAAACCCATTGTTGACCCTTGTTGACTGAAAGTTGACCAAAGTCAACTTTAGGTCAAAGTTGACCTAGTTCACCTAGAAATGACTAGGAATTACCTAAATCAACTAGTTTGACTAGTTTGACTAAAACCCTAACTAGTTTGACTAGTATTGACTTAACTTGACTAGTTTGACTTTAGAGTTGACCAGAGTTGACCAAGAGTTGACTTTTGACCAGATTGACCTAGAATCATGTAGTTTGCATTGTAGACATCATATTTACTATTTAGAACACATTGTGACTTGTGTTGCTCTGATCAGGAGCCAGACACCTCTCCTCAGACTGCATATTCTCTACAGACATTCATACAGCAGGCGAGTACATTCTCTGACCGTTTCATACTTGTTCAGGCTTTACTTCTCGCTCTAGATTACTTTACTTGTTGCTGTCACATTTGTAACACGGATTGGTACTATATGGATCTTTACATGAGATGTTATCCCCCTCGGGAGCATCGGGTACTTCATGTTATGTGCGTTTCACTATCATCATGTACTCCTATGCTTCCATCATTCATGTGCACTCATGTGATCATGTACTCTCATGTTCACAGAGCCCTCATGTATACTATCACGTGCACCCTTTTATGGGCCCCATGTGATATCATGTATAATAACGTAACTTGTATAGATCCTTGTGTATTGATTGGGGAAACGGGGGAGTAGAAGTGGACATGTGAATAATTCCAAAGTAGTGTAATCATGTGCAAACTCAGTAGTGTAATCATGTATAAATTCTAGCCATTCACATGCCTATCTTGTGCTCTACATCACTAGTCACTTACAGTTCTCTATATACAGTAGATATTTCATTACAGCTATCTCTTTTACAGCGTATATTTCCTTTCAGCAGTTCATGTATCTTACTCTATTGCCAGTATCGTATTTCCTAACCTGTTATGAACTGTGTGAGATGTATTGTGCTCGTTCCTGTCCTGACTGGACCTGTTGAAAATATTACAGAGGATGAGGACGAGGCATGGGTGACTACTTATTATGGAGCAGGACTAGATGACACTTGTATTGAGGACCCTCAGCAGGTTCCACCTACAGCTGAGGAGGATGTTCCAGTAGTCTAGACCAGTTTAGTCTAGGCAGTCTTTTCTATATTACATTTTGTCTCACATTCTGTGTTGTATTTTGAGATGGGGAGATGTATAGACTCTTAGACTTATTGTATTATGAGTTGACATTCTGGATGTTATGTATCCTAGACCTTTAGACTTATTTCATCTATGCTATGGTTCTCTTTGAGTTGCTATCTATCTTCTGTCTTTCATTTTTCTACCTTAGATGTGATTGAGACTATATGTTGTGATGTTACCTCCATTCGGAGTGTATAAACTGTACAGGTACCTTATACTGTTAGATGATTGACCTAGGACAGCGTTCTACCGCCGATACTGCGGCGTAGGCTGGACGTACCCACTTCTCGTGCCCTTACTCTAGGGTGCGGGTCGTGACACGTTTTTAGTGGTGGCCCATGCAGGTCTAGTTTATGTGGTGGTATTCGAACTAGAGTATCGCCACAGCCTGCAGTAGGAAATAGGATGTAGTTGAGGTACTCAATCACATTAGGAAAAACTCTTATCTAAATCTCTGCTATCTAAATTCTTGCTGATATTGTTTTTCTTTTGAAAAATAAACTGTCTCCTTTGACTATATCGTTTCTTCTCCGTATTGATTTTCTTGTTGATCTGTCTTCAGGATGGTGGAGACACGGTCGCAGCGTCTCGGTCCAGGTGACACCACTGAGAGGTCTGCCACCTCTCGTCCAGCTCACCAGGACCCGGGGACTGCAGCTCCCCTTACTCCAGCTCATGTGGGAGTTTCTGCCGCTTTTGGGGGTGCACCTCTATCTATTCGGGGTACCATCCCAGCTACCCCAGACATGCCTCCCCCGTAGTTTCGTCAGCCTCAGTTCCAGCAGCGCCAGCAGGCTATGAGGGATGAAGACCACTTTCAGGACTTTATATATGGGTTGAATGCTGAGTTGTATGGTCATACCCGATCTAATCTTCTGGCTCAGGATCCTCAGCCAAGTTTAGATCGGACATACCAGGCGGTCCGTGAGGAGGAAGATATGCGCAAATCTCATGTCCAATCCGCTACTGAGGAGGTGATGGCGCTGGCTATCAAGTCTTCACCTCGTATTTCTACAACTTCTAATATTAGAACCTCTGATTCCAGGGACAAATCAGGTATGATCTGTACTCATTACAAGAAAATAGGTCATGATATTGCAACTTGCTTTGCCAAGATTGGCTATCCAGAGTGGTGGAAGACTCGTCCTCGGCGTGAGGGCGGACGTGGTGCTGGTGGTGGCAGAGGCCCGGCACCACCGCAGGGACGTGATGGGGGACGTGGTGCTGGTGGCGCAGGGGTTGTTCATCATATCGCCGCTGTTGGTTATGGTGTCCCTGCTGGTCTTGTTGGAAGTTCGACGGATATGATGCATGGAGGGTATCCTTCACCACTCTCAGGTGAACAATGGCAGAAACTGATGAGCTTGCTGGGTAACGACAATTCTTCCAACCCTGATCGTCTGATGGGTAAGAATTCTTCTGTCCCTTGGATATTTGATACTGGGGCTACTCTTCATGCGACAGGCTCTCGTGATTGTTTAGTTGATTGCTTTGAGGGCCCTGTCTGTCCGGTGATTTTGCCTGATGGAAGCACTATTGAGGCTGTTCTGAGAGGCAAAGTATTTTTGACTGCTTCGTTGGTGTTGACGGATGTTCTTTATGTTCTGACATTGACTTGCAATTTGATCTCTGTCTCCCAATTGATTGGTGCCAGAAATTGTGATATGTTATTTACTCCTGATTTGTGTTTTATTCAGGACCGGAGTACGAGGATGGTGATTGGAGCAGGTGAACAAAGGGGTGGACTTTACTTCTTGGGGGAGGTTCCAGCTTCTTTGGCTTCTGTAATCCTGGCATGCAAAGAGAGTGATTCCGAGGTGTGGCATAGTAGACTGGGGCATCCTTCAGATAAAGTAATGCAGACTTTACCTTTTCTCTCAGGTAGTAGTATGTTTTCTCATAAGGCTTATGATATTTGTCATCAAGCTAAACAGACTCGTGATGCTTTTTCTGATAGTAGTAGTCGTGCTTTGAGATGTTTTGAGCTTATACACTGTGATCTGTGGGGACCATATCGTGTTCCGTCATCTAATGGGGCACGATATTTTTTGACTTTGGTGGATGATTTCTCTAGAGTTGTTTGGGTTATTTTACTGACGGATAAGTGCGATGTTTATTCTATGTTTCTTAAATTCATTGCTATGGTGAAGCGTCAGTTTGGGGCTGATATACGTCGTGTGCGGAGTGACAATGGCACTGAATTTAATTGTTTACGAGATTATTTTTCATCTCAAGGTATATTGTTCCAAACATCCTGTGTTGGGACACCTCAGCAGAATGGAAGGGTGGAAAGAAAACATCGACATATTTTAAATGTAGCCAGGGCATTGAGATTTCAGGGTTCTCTTTTCGTGGATTTTTGGGGGGAATGTGTTCTGGCTGCATGCTATTTGATAAATAGAACACCTTCTAGTATCTTGCATTTCAAGTCTCCTTATGAAGTTTTATATGGTTCGGCTCCTTCGTATGATCATATACGTATTTTTGGTTGTCTGTGCTATGCGTATGATTTGAAATTCCGCCATGATAAATTTGCTAGCAGGAGCAGAAAATGTATCTTTGTTGGGTATCCACTTGATAAAAAGGGATGGAAACTGTATGATTTGGAGACTGGTGAAATTTTGTGTCCCGTGATGTTACTTTTTATGAAAAAAATTTCCTGGGTGTGGCTCTGCTAGCGAGACGTCTTCTGCGACACGCCATACATCTGTTGAGGTGCCGAGAGACGATATAGAGGTTCTTGGGATGGTGCCGGCTACGGTGGCTGAGGCCGGCGTAGTTGCTGGTGGCGCGGCACCGAGTAGCGAGGATGCACAGGTCGCTGCAGAAGTATTGACAGGCGAATCCGCTGGAGGTAATGCGGATTCTACTGATGATACAGGGGATACAGTGTTGCCAGAGGTGCCCGACGAGGTAGTATTGGGAAGAGGAATGAGAAAGAAATCACAGCCAGTACGATTACAGGATTTTGTGACGAATGCTGTTCGAAGTAAAAGTCCCCCCTTCTCCACAGTTCATCTGTCCCCATCACTTCCTCAGGTACTTCGTATCCTCTAACACAATTTCTAAGTTATGACATATTTACTGCTGGACACAAAGATTTTCTTGCAGCCGTCACTGCAGGTGTTGAGCCTACTTCATATCGCCAAGCCTCGCGAGATTCAGGCTGACGTGCGGCTATGCAAACTGAAATACAAGCTCTGGAAGATAATGGGACATGGAGTCTTGTCGATTTGCCTCCTGGGAAGAAAGCATTGGGAAGTCGATGGGTGTATAAAATCAAGTACAAATCTGACGGTAGTATTGAGCGCTTAAAAGCACGGCTGGTTGTGTTCGGTAATCATCAGGTTGAGGGGATCTACTATTCAGAGACATTTGCCCCGGTAGCTAAGATGCCTACAGTTCGGGCGTTCTTGGCTGTTGCAGCTGTGAAAGGCTGGACTTTGCACCAGATGGATGTGCACAATGCTTTTCTTCATGGGGATCTTACAGAAGAAGTATATATGAAGTTGCCGCCAGGTTTTTCGCATAGTGAACCAAATAAAGTGTGTCGCCTGCGTAAATCTCTATATGGATTGAAACAGGCACCACGTTGTTGGTTTGCTAAGCTTGCTGCTTCTCTAATATCCTATGGATTTGTTCAATCTCATTCCGATTATTCCCTTTTCTCTCTTTTTAAAGGGAAGGTAGAGTTGCATGTTCTGATCTATGTGGATGATATGATTGTGTCTGGTAATGACTCAGGGGCTTTAGATGCTTTCAAAAAGTACCTTAGCTCTTGCTTTCACATGAAGGACCTTGGTGAGTTGAAGTACTTTCTTGGTATAGAGGTGGCGAGGAGTGCAGAAGGAATTTCCTTGTGTCAAAGGAAGTATGCTTTGGACATCATTTCAGAATGCGGCTTGATGGGGTCTCGACCTGCTGGCTTTCCCATGGAGCCCAATCACAAGCTAGCAGAATCGACTAGTCCTAAGATGGAGGATACAGAGCCTTATCGGAGGCTGGTTGGGAGGTTGATTTATCTATCTTTTACTCGCCCTGACTTAGCCTATGCTGTGCATATCTTGTCTCAATTCTTACAGGAGCCTCGACAAGATCATTGGCATGCTGCTTTGAGAGTTGTCAGATATCTCAAACATGCACCGGGACAGGGTATTCTTTTGAAAGCTGATTGTGATCTCCGTCTTTCTGGGTGGTGTGATTCCGACTGGGCAAGTTGTCCCTTGACTCGTCGCTCTATTACGGGCTGGTTGGTGTTTCTGGGGGGGGTCTCCTATTTCTTGGAAGACCAAGAAGCAACCAACTGTTTCCCGATCTTCCGCTGAAGCTGAATACCGATCTCTTGCTGCGCTTGTTTGTGAGTTGAAATGGTTGAAGGAGTTATTGGTGTGTTTGGGCGTTCGCCAGAAATCTGCTATGTCGGTGTATTGTGACAGTCAGTCAGCCCTGCACCTGGCTCAGAACCCGGTATTTCATGAGCGCAGTAAGCATATTGAGGTGAATTTGCATTTTATTCGCGATGCTATTCGAGATGGCACCGTAATAGCCTCGCATGTTCCTACTTCTTCTCAACTGGCTGACATCTTCACCAAGCCCCTTGGAAAACAAGTGTTTGATTCTTTCCTTCCCAAGTTGGGCATTTGTGACTTGCATGCTCCAACTTGAGGGGGGGGTGTTAGATTATATTTGTACTGTCAATATGGCCCATACCCATAAGCCCAAATGTAGACACTATATATATTGTAACAAACCCTAGCAATGAGAACAAGGCATTATTATTTCCTATACTATGAAGCACACACACAGACAATGAGCAGAAAAATCAACGGAGCGAGTGACAAACCATCCCATGGCATTCCATCTCACTGCCATTTAAATAGTGACAATCAGCAGAAAAATCAACGGAGCGAGTGACAAACCATCCCATGGCATTCCATAGACAAGTATCTCACTGACTAACATAGAACAATGACAACGGAGCGAGAGAGGTCATGGCCAACGGACACAGTGTTGAGGACACCATCCTTGGTTCAAGGTGTGACTTGGGCCGGACGGCCCGGTCCACGAATCGGGTCCGGTCCAGTCAAAACCGGTCTGAGCCGGCCTGCGCCTGGTCAACGATCCGGACCGGCCCGATCCTCTAACCCAGCAGGCCCGGGCTAGGTTCCAGCTTCGGACCCGCAAACCCGGACCGGCCCGACCCGGTTCGACCGTGGGTCCGGGCCAGTCAAATCCGATGAACCCGACCAGGGTGGCTCGGACCGGCCCGGTCCAGGCCCGATCTAGCCCCCTTTTTTTGGACCATTGGTAGACCAAAAGACCGTATTATCCTCATTTTCATGGCTTTTTTTTACCGTGGTCGTTTTGCTGAAAACTACCAAAAATATCCTTATAACAACTATATTTTGAGGTTAAAATAGATCATTTTGCACCCAAAAAATCTATAAATAAACCAAAATTTATGAAAATTATACACAACAATTTCTTTCCTCTCTTACAAAATATACATACTAAGCAATACCCTGAAGATTGAACAACAAGTTTCTAGGTTTTGAAGTGCAAATTTCTGGAGGTCTAAGTGCAGTGTTCTTGAGGCTTCAACTTTTGCGAAATTTTTTGGAGTTCAACAACTCTTCCCTTAAGCTGACGTTCCAAGTAATTTGAATTTTAGAGATTTTTTTTTTGATTTTTCTTTCTCTCTTCCTCTCTTTTTGGTAGATAATATTATTTTCTCTTCTTTCTTCTTTTACTAAAAAATTAATTATCAAGATATGGATGCTAGTGGTTCTAACCCACCTTACGAGGGTGATTCAGACAAAATTTTGCTTAGTACGCTGATTTATTCTAAAACAATCTTATTCTCGATTTTGTGTCATCGACACAAATGTCACGTCATGAAGTTAGGAGTATGGCTACAAATTTTGTAAATAGGGAGAAATCAGTGGTATGACAATATTTTTTTTTAAAAATGTCACTGATAGTGAGGGCGCACCGATTTTAGATCCCAAAAATCAAAAACCAATTGCTAAAGGTGCACAGCGTAAGAAATGTAAGAAAATAGTTAAATGGAAAAAGAATGAGGGCACGGGCACATTGAAAAGACACTATGACACTTGTTATGGAAAGGACACACTGTAAGCTAGACAATCACAGACAGTATCGATCCTCAAGGATCTTCTGTAGGTAATTTTACTTATTCTGATGCTCGTAGTAAAATTGAGTTAACCAAATTTCTTATTTGTGTTTAACGACCTTTCACATTTGGTAAGAGTGGTCGGTATTATAAGTATGCAAGTACTACTCTTAACCCATATTTTTCTAATGTTTCTAGATCGACTACTAAATCGGAGGCTATCAAAATCTTTCAAAAGGAAATGACATCTTTGAAGCAAAGCTTCGTAAATGTTATTAAGTTGGCTCTAACTTTGGATATATGGACTATAAAATAAAACTATGCTTTTATTTGTATCACGACACATTATATAGATCCAAAGTCTATGTTGCAAAAACGTATTATTTGTCTATGCCATTTGGAATTTTCACATACCGGTTCTACAATCACTATCATGCAATTTTTACGTGAATATCATATTCACAATAACACTTCATACTATTTATGTAGATAATTCTAGTAATAACACTTCTTGTATTAGTATTTTAAGTTTACAATTTTTGCCTATAGCAGAATTAGATGTGCTTGTCATATAATTAATTTACTTGTATAAGAATGTCTTCAATTATTTCATGTAAATTTAGAAACTCGTAGATTATATCTACAATGTTTGAACACTTCTACAAGTAGACAACAAGCTTTTAAATTTTTATGTACAATATGGTGTAACTTTTAGGAGATTTGCTAATGATGCACCACAGATGGAATTCAACTTATTTAATGTTGAAATCTAGCATTAGATTTAAAGGCGTCATTACTTATTATTGTAATGTTTATCCCGGTTTTTATTATAAAGTTACTGAAAATGATTTGTCAATTTCTATTTCTATTTATGGAATTTTAGAATTATTTTGCAATGCTATCGGTATTTTATCTTGGAAACTTACGTCTGTGTTCAAGATTGGGCTAATGTGGAAGAATGAATCCAAAACTCAAGAGATGAAAGTGCCGGCATCAGTGAGCTTGACTTTCAGTCTCTTACCTTGTACATTTTTTACAATTCATTTAAAAATAAAATATCAATTTACAACTTGTACATTTTATTACAAATTTTATTGAAAAAAATACTTGGTTTAGTTCATGTATTTTTATAACATGATTTTGGGTTTTTTAAAGTTAAAATTAAGTTTTTAAAAGTTTTTGATTTTTTTTTTTTTTGATTTTTTTTTAGTTTTTTAAGTTCTTAAAAAAATTCATCTTTTTAACTTTTTCTTTTTTCCTTTTATTTTAAGTTTTGAAGTTTTATTTTTCTTTTTATAAACTTTTTTTCATTTCCTTTCAACTTTTTAAGTTCTTAATTTCTTTTTCTTTTTCTTTTCATTTTTTTCATTATAAAATTTATTTTTTTGAAAACATATAAAAAAAATTGGTTTTCTTAAACCAAATCGGGCCGGCAGGTCCTACCCTGAACCGGTCTGTTGAAAATCAAGTCATGGGTCCGGGCTGGATTCAGGGTTCAGTGAATCGAACCGGGCCGCACCCAAATTCAGACTGAATCCGACCCGGCCCAGACCCAGTCAAACCCGGTCAAAATCGGATCCGAGTCGGCCAACCCGGCCCAAGTCACACCATGATCCTTGGTGACCAATGGCAGCCTAAAATTAATCGAGAATAGACGAAGTAGGTTAAGTTATATTAGGTCTAATTTATTTAAATATAAGAATATTTTTCATTGTACCTTACCTTAAAAGTCCAAAAAATAATTAATTTTAAAAGAGATCCAACTGCAATCCCTTCTTTTTAAATTTTAGGGGATGGTTAGTTTCGCGAAGTGGAACAAGATTAAAAAAAAAAAATCTGAAAATCAACATTTTGTATATGAAGTGGAGCAAAATGATTTTTTTTTTCGTTTAGATATATAGCTTTGAAGAAGTAGAGGTTACAAGTAGAAAATTCTAAAGTTTAGTGTATGATTGGTTTCTGAAGTGAGTGGAAATTTTTTTTTGTTGAACTGACATAAATAATAAATATTATTTTGTTAAAGTAGATAGGAAAGGTTCTTCAACCAAACACACGAAGTGCGAACGTGGATTTTTCACTTCCACGCCCCACAACAGAGGGGAAAAAACTGATGTCAAAACTACGATTAAGAGACAGACAATATTTACTATTACGTGATAGACAAAATTTACTGCTTATGTCAAATCACAATAAATCTTGTGTACAAATCCTCCAACTAACTACTTAAGTCCCAAATTTGAATTTTGACGACTTCCTTCGATGCTCCAATCCACAAACCAAATAACCCTTTAAGTAGCATTTGTTATTTAGATTTATATTGCTAGAAAAAAATGCATGCACCATTTTAAAATACTGGAAATTGCTGAAATATCCAATTATGGGATTGGTATGTATGAAAAATCCACCCGCGGGATGGATTTTATGAAATGTCCAGAATTATATATTTTCACGTTAAATATTCCAAGATTCCTTTTAGATGCTCTGTATTTACAAAATTGCCATCTTTATAATACCATAACTACCCTTTGCACAAACTCAGATTTGGATTACGATTTTCATCTTCTTTTTCTTCTTCTTCACGAGAGATCTGAATTACATTGCTCTCATCCTCAGCAGAGATCGCAAAGATCGTTCGTAGTTCACTGTGCTTTTCTTCAGTCGAATTTCGATCATCTCTCATCATCATCATCATCATTATCGTGGAGAGATTTGAAGTTTTTCGGCGATTAGGTCAATTGTGGAGAGAAGAACTTCTTCTTCTTTTCCATGAGAGTTAGCATCGTTTTGAAAGAAGAACAAAAACTCTTGAATTTTTGTTCCTGACAAATTTTTTCACAAAAAAATAGGTTTTAGGTTTCTGTCGACTGTTCTCCATCATTCTCCGTGTTAAAATCACGGAGAATGACCATTCTCTCCGTATCAAAATGACGGAGAATGGCTCCGTGATAAAATGACTGAGAATGGCCATTCTCCGTCATTTTAACACGGAGAATGGCCATTCTCCGTGTCAAAATGACAGAGAATGGTCATTCTCCGTGCTAAAATGACGGAGAATGGACATTCTTCGTACTAAAACTACGGAGAATGGCCTTATCCATGTCAAAATGATGGAGAATGGCCGTTCTCCGTGTCAAAATGACGGAGAGTGGCAAAGTGATAAAATAACTGAGAAAGGTTATTTTTCGTCATTTTAACACGGATAATGGCCATTCTCCGTGTTAAAATGACGGAGAATGGTCATTCTCCTTGTTAAATTGACGGAGAATGGTCATTCTCCGTCATTCTAACACGGAGAATGGCTATTCTTGGTCAATTTAACAATAATAATGGTCATTCTCCGTGGTTTTAGCACGGAGAATGACCATTTCCGTGATTTTAGCACGGAAAATGGCCATTCTCCTTGTTAAATTGACGAAGAATGACCATTCTCCGTCATTCTAACACGGAGAATGGCTATTCTTTGTCAATTTAACAAAGAAAATGGCCATTCTCCGTAGCTTTAGCACGGAGAATGACCATTTTTCGTGGTTTTAGCACGGAGAATGGCCATTTTCTGTGATATTACCACGGAGAATGATCATTCTCCTGCATTTTATGGCCAGTTGAAACTTTGAAGGGCCATAACTTTTGACTGAAAGGTCGAAACGAGGTCCGGTTTGTCGCAAAATGAGCATATTTTCGAGGAGCCGGAGATTAACAGTCTTGTTAATCAGCCTTCCAAATTTTTATAATCGAGAAAAAAATGATGTTTGGACCTATGTTTTACCAGTTTTATCGTTTGTCGACCTTTTCGAAATTTTTCGACGAGTTTTTGAAGTAAGGTTTGAAGATTTTTGAGAAGAAAACCTAGATTCGAAAGTGAGCAGCATATGGAAGAAGATGAAGTATCAAAACGTTTATTTAAGAGTAGTTTTGTATGTGTTTTCAATAAATTAGAAGAAAAGACAAAAAGGTCATTCGGAATCTCCTTTATATATTTTTTGCTAATTCTGGGCACGCAATGAAATGTTATTGTGCGGTGGATTTTTCATAAAACTTTTTCGTTTTTTGGGCATTTCATAAAGTTTTCCTTTTGAATATTGTTCTCGAGTCCCTTCCAAAATGGCTTCCTTCGTCATTAGGGTTATGTCGTATCCGAAGATTGTCGTTAGATGGCCATTTCTAGTGACCCTTGTGTGCTACGGTGTCCCCCTTCTAGTTAATTTTCTCTCTACAGAAGCTGGTCATTGCCATGGAGCCAAGATCCCAGAAAAAACGAAACCAAGATCAATCACTCTAACTTCTTAATCTGGCATCAGAATAGAGGTCTCCTTCGAATTTTCAGTCCTCCTCGGATTTATCAACTGGTCGCTCGAAAGCAAATACGAACAGATGCAGCTTCTTGACAAACAGCAAATCTTTCATCTTGTGCCGCCAATAATGATAGTTGGTGCTGTTCAGGTTCACCATGCGCATAGGCTTCGCGATCATCTTTCTTCTCTAGTTTTCCTGTCAACTCCTGACACCCTTCTGAATTCCAGAACCTGGTTTTGATACCACTTTGTTGGAAAAGAGGCGCGAAAACATTTTTCCAAACTAAAGAGTACCTACGAGAGAACCGAGTAATACAACGTATGAACCAAACATCAAACACAATCCACGCAGAATTTTTGACGTGAAAAATCCTTGCGGAAAAAATCACGGGACGATCGGAGTTCAACCCTTGAGAAGCCTTCACTAATGAAATAAAGGAGTACACCATTTACAAACTTCTTCCGATCCAATACGAATTCTCACAACACTTCGAAGCAAGAATAATTGATTATAAAGCTACGAAGTACAAAGACGAGGAGTAGAGATTACCCGAACACGATCCTCATTCGAAAACGGCCTTCAAACCTCCTTCTTCTCTCCCAAAGTTGCAATGGCACTCTTGCCACTCTTTTCTCTATTTTTCTCAATGTTGTGTTGTGATTAGGGTTAGGAAAAATTATGTATAAACCCCCTAATCCTGCCAAAATCTGAACCGTAGGATACGATCCAATAGTATAAAAATACTCTGAAATCAGCCTCAGTCCGTCGACACAGAGTTCGGCTAGAACTCTGTGTTTTCGTGACAGAACAGTTCTGGAACCAGGGGGCAGAGTTCGGCCAGAACTCTGCCTCCCCTGTTCCAGAATGTACTATGGTAGCTCCCGAGCTTCTTCTTCGTCTCCGAATGGTCACGTCACCTCCCCGAGCTTCTCTGACACAGACGACGCTCATCGCACTCAAGGACCTTCTCCATCCACTTCAACATTTTAGATGTCATGACTATAGATGTTCACCGACCCTATCTCATTATTTTTGCTTCTTTTCCGCAAGTTGCTATTTGGATCCCGGTTGGAGAAAGTTAAACTGCTGACGTGGGCGGTGGGCCTGCAACTGAGATCAAATTCAGGGCGGAAAAGAAAACAAAGACTAGTCTGGAAAGGTGTTTTTTTCCCCTCTTGTAGAAGGAACAAATTAAGTCAAAGAAGACTGCAGAGAACATTGCTTCTGTTTTGATATTGAATTAGACACATTTTGCTTCATTTGAAAATTATGACATGGATTCTCATGTCGGTCTGACAAAAATTTTCAGTTTTTTATCATTTTCATTTTTTTTAGAATACTTTTTTTGTTTTTTAATTTTTTCGGCCTCATTTGAAAATTATGACATGGATTCTCATGTCGGTACCGGTCACTATCCTCCTCACTCTATTAAACATCGTCTCACGATACTGGTGAAAACTATATTGGTTCTTGGTGATAGAATAGTTAAAATCCCGCTAATTATAAACCAACCGGCTCGTTTAAGGGTTTGTTGGGCAATTATAGAAATAGCGGTTATGAGATAATTTTAGAATATCAATTATGAGTGGTTATGAGGAATTCGATTTTGGATGATTTTTAAGTAGCAGCTTTTAAATTAGCCCAATCAATGCATGGTAATTCCCTAGCGAGAGGTTTTGAAAATCTTTTACCCGAATAAAATTAGGAATAGTATACTCGGACCGAAATAAAAACCGAAAAAATTTCGCAGCGCCATGTGACAGCTGCGAGTTGATTCAAAAAATAAAAAATAAAAACCCTCAGCCCCCTGCTTACGTAGGCCGAAAAATCGGCCAGTCAAAAGCCGACACGTGGCCACGGTTTCAGCCGCGGTTTGCAGAGCTGTTGATGAAATTAAATAGAGTAGGATATTAGTAGTTATAATTATATATTCTTGTTAAGGATATAAGTTAAATAAAATAATAGAACCTCTGGAAACCCACCGATTTGGGTGCTTATAAAGCCACAAAAAATTATATTATATCAGATTTGACTGTCAAATTAGAAATATCTAAAACCAAGAATGAATATATATATATATATATATATATATATATATATATATATATATATATATATATATATATATATTCGTTAGTGATTATGGTCCCCAACTTATAGTTACCATCACAAAAAATGATTTTTTTTCCTCTTCTGCGTCCCCAACAACATAGAGTGACAAAAAATTTATCTTTGTTGTTAAGGGTCGTAACAAATTGGAAGATCGAATCCCATAAAAGAACGTTCGTTTCAATATCTAACAAACCAAACAATAAATTCATGTACGCTTCCACAATTTATTTTATGTTCTTCATCTCATGAATCACTAAACATGCGGTGTTCTCATCACTTGTGTCTATTCTCTGTGTACTACTCTCCCTCAATCTTGGAAGCAACACTACTCCTGCAACTCGCTTCCTGATCAAATCGTGCAACTCTGCGATACTCGTCGGAATTGTATGCATTCTAGCATCGATCGTACACTCATTCACCCGTCGGTCTTGGCTTTCCAAACTTTTGTTTTTCACTGCAACTGGATTACTCTCTATCTGTATATGGCTCTGTTTCCTATTGGTTCATCTGTCGTACTAAGCAAACATCATACGACTTTACATTGCTTCCTTGTTTCTATATATTTCAGTTTGCCATACAAATTTGTATAACATGTAGTATAATTTTGTCAATCTTAGCTTCTTTTTCCTACATGAATGTGAGTAATATTTGTTGGGTTTTTTTGCCTTTGTATTAGAAATTTTAGTCCCACATCGGCTAGGCCAAAGGAGTTGTATCTCTATATATTAGCTATGCTAGTTTAGAGATGCACATGTGGTGTGGAGGTGCACATGGGTGTGCCATGTGGGGTTATTTTTCTCACGGGAAAAAGGCTAAATAAACAATTGAAAGCATTCATACTTTTTGCTCTTGGAAAATTTATTTCCATGGGAGCTAAGTCCGTAGGGGCTTAGCGACTCGGACACGGACTCGGGCTCATGGGTACATGAGGCGTAATGTGGCATTTTGTTGGCACACTTTGCACTTAGCACGTCAGCATCGTCGCTAGGCGCATAGTGCGCTTTAGTTGCACTCGGGCCTATATAAGGTCTCTTCTCTCCCACAGGCATATGAGAAACAGAACATATTCAAAGAGTTACAAAAATTTACATGTGTTTCTTAACACAAGTAAACAGAGCCTGTTAGAGAGAAGAAAAGTTTTTCACCAGCGTTATTTTTGCACGGGAGTCCGTGTACGATCCGAGTAGTCAGAAGAGCAGAAGTATTCCAAAGTTCTCCGACGAACTTGCTGGTTCCTGGAAGCTACTCATGTGGGACGAATATAGCTTTGAGCAACGGTGATCATTCACCCCAGCATGCCATCTTCCATCTTTCGCCTGTCATCTTCTTCGTTGCTGTGATTACAAAATCTTCTTAGATTCTCGTATATCATATGCTGCTGTGGATTACGAAATCTTTTTAGATTCTCGTAATATAATAACGAAATTTTCTTAGATCTTCGTTATACTTGCACAATCTTTCTAGAAGTGTTGCGTTGGAACATTGTTCTTACAATTGTTTCATATTCTCAGTTTTTCATCGAAAAATTGTACCCCTGTACTAACAATCTCAAAGCTATATTGCTACGATGGAAAACTTTAATGCTTCACTCCTCAATACTGACTTTTGTAAGTTAGAAAAGTTTGATGGAGAGCATCATCAAGTCTGGAAGAGGAAGGTTTATCTCACTCTTTAACTCAGAGACGTTGATCACGTGCTTCTTGAAGAGGAACCTACTGTTCAAGATACTGGGTCTGCTGCTGCAATCGCTGCGGCTACTAAACTTCAGGCCAAATGGAGAAGAAAAATAGCATTTGTAGGCTGCTTATCCTGAATGCTATGGAGGATTCTCTAGCAGAATCTTACAGTAAAAAACCAATTGCCAGAGACATATGGGAGTCTCTGGAGAAACTATACGAAGAAGACAAGAACAGGAGCAAGATATCTGTGGTTGAAAAATATCACAAATGGCTCTTTGAGGACGAGAAGTCCATGTTGCCGCAGGTAAAAGAATTTTTGAAGTTGCGACAAAAGTTGGAAGACGAGGCGATGCCCCTCCCTGACAAGTTTGTTGTTGGAGGGATTGTCTCAAAGCTCCCCGCTGGGTGGAGTAAGTTATATGCAAACATGCATAGGAAGAAGCTTGAGATCAGCCTTGAAGATCTTTTGCAGAAAATCTATGTTGAGGACCAGATGTGGGGTCAACTGAAGGTGGACACACTGTCCAAGCAATTGGCTAATGCCAATCTGGTTCATACCAAGGAACCAAGGGGAAAGCAGGTGGCTTTCCACAGCAAGAAGAAGGACCCTAACAATCTGAACGTTAATGGGACTTCCTTCAAGCGAAAGAAGGCGAAGTCTCAGATGCCTTGTTTCAAGCGTGGCAAGAAGGGCCATTTCAAGAATGAATACAAAGCAAAGACCAAGCAATCAAAGCAAGGAGAGCCTAATAAGGTATCTATGATCACTGACGTTGTTGCTATGATTGTGCAGGTTGATGCGGTAGGGACTGACTCTGACTGGTGGGTAGACACTGGAGCCTCCTGCCATGTCTGCTCCAGTAAGGAGTGGTTCACCACCAACACACCTACTTCTAAAGTGGTTATGATGGCGAACCAGGCACAAGCTGAAGTGCTCGGGATCGGAACGGTGGTGTTGAAGCTGACTTCGGGGAAGTCTCTGACGCTTCAAGACGTGAAGCACGTACCTACTATCGCCAAGAACCTGATCTCAGGAGGCCTACTCTGCAACGCAGGCCTCAGGATAGACATCAATGTTGGCCAGATGGTGATGTCTATTAAGGGAACATATTTCGAAAAAGCTTTTATACCGAAGGAATGTTCAAAATTTAGCTTGTAAATCAGTCCAATGTAATTAATGAAGTCACTCCTTCTGCTTATACTCTTGAGTTGTGGCATACTAGGCTAGGACATATTCATTGTAAACGAATAAACAGAATGTCTAGTCTAGAACTTATCTCCAAGTGTAGGGGTAAGGTAGAGAAATGTGAAGTTTGTGCTCAAACAAAGATCACAAGAAAACCCTTTCCTCAGGTTAATCGAAGTACAGATCTTTTGGAGTTAGTACACTCCGATATCTATGACTTCAAACAGTTCTCTACAAAGGCCGGGATGAAGTATTTCATAACCTTCATCGATGACTTCTCAAAGTATACGTTCATCTACTTGCTGAAGGCTAAAGACGAAGCATTCGAGAAGTTCAAGGAGTTCAAAGTCGAAGTTGAGCGGCAGACTGGACAATAACTCAAAAGAATAAGAAGTGATCGAGGTGGGGAGTACAGGTCTCATAAATTTACATCATTCTGCAAAGAACATGGAATTGTCAATGAGACTACGGCTCCGTACTCTCCTCAATCAAATGGAGTAGCAGAGAGGAAGAACAGAACATTAACAGAAATGATTAACTCAATGTTGTTGACTGTTGGCCTTCCTAAGTGCTACTAGGGAGAAGCTGCATTGACGGCCACTTTTATTCTAAATAGAGTGTCTCATGAAACTTCAGACGTTACTCCTCATGAACTCTGGTTCAAGGTCAGACCTAACTTGAATGTCATTCGAGTGTGGGGGTGTCTGGCATATGTCAAGCTTCCAGATCTGAAGATTCAGAAGCTTGGGACAAGGACTACTAAGACGATCTTCTTGGGGTATGCCGAGAAGAGTGATGCTCGGAGATTTCTTGATATTGAATCAAATCATATCTTTGAATCTCACGACGCAGAATATTTTGAAGGCAAATTTGCAAGGCACAAGTATATTGTTCTTGCGGATGTACCGAAGAACATTGAGGGTGCGCAGGAAACTGAAGTCTTCAATGAAGATGTGGTCCAAGAAGATGTTGTTATTGAAACAACGATTGAACCAGAACAAGCTGAGCCGTCAGCTAAGCGTATGAGGAGGCCGAAGGACTTCGGAAGTGACTTTGTCACCTATCATGTGGAAGCTGATCCGCTCACCTATATATGATGAGGCGATGAAGACCAGAGACGCAATTTTCTGGAAGGAGACGACTGACAATGAAATTGATTCTATCATCTCAAATAACACTTGGGTGTTGGTTGATCTTCCTGAAGGAGCGAAACCCATCGAATGCAAATGGATCTTCAAGAAGAAGATGAAAGCAGACGGAACTATTGACAAGTTCAAGGCTAGGTTGGTAGCCAAGGGGTTTTCTCAGAAGCAGGGGATTGACTACTTTGACACGTATGCTCCAGTAGCCCGGATGACCACCATCAGAGTATTGATCGCTCTTGCAGCAATACATAAGATGGTGATACATCAGATGGATGTGAAAACGGCTTTCCTAAATGGCGAGCTGACCGAAAAGATTTACATGCAACAGAGAGGGATTTGTCGTCAAGGGTCTTGAAGACAAAGTCTGCAAGTTGGTAAAATCTTTGTACGGTCTTAAACAGGCTCCCAAGATGTGGCATGAGAAATTTGACAAAGTTATAAGGTCAAGTGGCTACATGGTCAGCGAGACGGACAAGTGTGTTTATACGAAGTTCGCTGATGGAAGAGGTGTGATCGTTTGTCTGTATGTGGACGACGTGCTTATCCTAGGTATGGATATGAGCTGTGTCACGGAGACAAAGAAATTCATCTCGAGCAAGTTCAGTATGAAGGACTTGGGGGAAGCTGATGTGATCTTAGGGATCAAAATCGTCCGGACAGACACTGGACTAGCGCTGTCACAGTCTCATTATATTGAGAAAATGATCACTCGTTATGGGTATCGGGATCTTCCTGGTATCGATACGCCGTACAGGTGTGATCTGAAGCTGAAGCCTAATTCAGGAGAAAGCGTCAGGCAGCTGGAGTATGTAAGCATAATCGGAAGTTTGATGTATGCTACTACTGCCACAAGGCCTGACATAGCTTTTCCGTAGGAATGCTGAGTCGTTTCATGAGCAACCCAGGTGCTGAACACTGGAAAGCTGTGAAACAGGTTATAAGATATCTCAAGAAGACTCAGACATATGCACTGTACTACAACGAAAATCTGCCGGTAGTAGAAGGCTTCAGTGATTCCAGCTGGTGCTCAGAGGTGGGGAGCGAGAGGTCCACAGGTGGATTCATTTTCACAATGGGTGGAACTGCTATATCATGGAAGTCGAAGAAGCAGACTATGCTCTCGCGGTCATCCATGGAATCTGAGTTTTTTGCACTTGATACCGCAGCCGAGGAAACAGAATGGCTTCGGGAGCTCATGTATGATTTCCAGTGGTTGGGGCGTAAATACCGGCGATACCGATATACTGCGACAACCAGGCGACTGCGGTGGTGGCATCAAATGATCTCTTCAACGGGAAGAAGAGGACTGTGCGGTTGAAGCACAGGGTAGTACACGATCTTATCAAGAGATGTGTTATTGCAGTGATTGATGTTCGGAGTCAGGAGAACCTGGCGGATCCGTTCACCAAGGGCCTCAAGCGCCAGCTGGTCGATGACACAGCTTATAAAATGGGTTTGAAGGCATTCTGATATTGTATTATTGTTTTCCTATCATAAAGTTTTATGCTAATAGTTCAAAGAGAAATCTACTAGGCATCTAGCTTTTAGTTCAAGGGAGGACCACTAATCGGAAGAATATCAGGAACGGTGGATACATGTTCTATTGGGCATGGAGAGGTTACGGACCTATAACCACTGTTGTCTACTGTTGTTTTCTACGGAAAACGGATCCTGTAGGAAGGTTGGCTTAAATGCCTTAATGAGTTCTCAGGCAGAGTGAATGCCTGGTGTGCTTTACAGGAAGTACGGTAGAACAGTACTACAAGGAGTGAAACTCCATGCTACTGTGGGGTGACTCCACCATGAGGTTCCCATGCATGGGGTAATGCCTCGGCTTTGCTAGCCAAGTCACAGCGGCATAGCACCGCAAATAGGCAGTTAGCCTAATGCTGTGTGTTAAAATAAAGAGGAGTTCCTCATGTTAGAGTGACACGACACCACGATGAGGTACCCGGTTAGGGATAAAGCCTCGACCTTTGTCACGACCGCACCCACCGTGAGGGTACGAGTACGTAACAGCGCCCAGCCTACGCCGCAGTGTCGGCGGTAGAACGCTGTTCTAGGTCATGAACTATAACTAACTAACATGAAAATACTCTCCAAAAGGAGGCCAACACAGAGGTACAACTCAATCACAATCTAGAGATAGAATATGGCACGATAAATAGATAAGAAATCCTCAACTGAGGTAACAGAAATGAAATAACAAGTCTCACCAACTACCAGTCTCAACATCTCTAAAATATACAACTCTAAAAAATAAAGACAACAACTAAACATGAAAAAAAAACAGTCTAAGCTGTCTACACTAAGCAAGGGTATCATCCTCAGCAGCTGCCTGAACCTCCCCAGGAGTCCAGGTCGCGAGTGTCATCTAGGCAAGCTCCAAAGTAAGGGGTGCAGGGTTCCTCATCATCCTCTGTAAAATTTTCAACAGGTCCAGTCAGGACGGGAGCGAGCACAATACATCTCACGCAGATCATAACAGGTTAGAGAATAACATGCAAGAGAGTACGATACATGAAACTGAAAGAAAGTACATGATGTAAACAGGAAGAGAACTGTAATAGAAATATCTACTATAGTAGAGAGCTACCAGTGACTAGTGATTTAGAGTACAAAGTCGACATATGAACGGCTGGATTTGCACATGACTATACTAAAGAGGTGCACATGGCTATACTACTTTGAAATTGTTCACATGACTATTTATACTTCCCCACACCCCAATCAATACACAAGGATCCAAACAAGTTATGTTACGTACATGGTTTCACATGAAACCCATAAATGGGTGCACATGAAATATACATGAGAGCTCATACATGAGTGCACATGAAGTTCACATGGGGGCCCATAAACGGGTGCACATGAAATTCACATGAAAGCTCATAAATGAGTGCACATGCAATATAGGTTATACACGAGATACATGGGAAATACGATCGATTCATGAGAGCACATGAGAGTACACGAGCGAGCATGAACGAGCATGATGCACATGAGAAACATGAATAACATGAGAGCGAGGAATACGATGTACATGAAACCATGACACAATGTATCCGATGCTCCCGAGGGGGATAACATCTCAATGTAGGGATCCATATAGTACCAATCTGTGATAATATCGTGACAGCATCAAATAAGGTAAACTAGAGCAGGAATATAATTCTAAGCAAGTTATGAAATGATCAGAGAATGTACTCGCCTGTATCTGAGTGTCCGGATGAAATGTACTGTCCGAGGAGAGGTGTCTGGCTCCTAATCAGAACAGCACAGGTCACAACAAGTCTAAAATGATATAATGAAGTCCTACTATGCATTCTACATGATTCTAGGTCAATCTAGGCCAAAGTCAACTCTTGGTCAACTCTGGTCAACCCTAGAAGTCAATCTAGTCTACACTAGGCTAACAAGTCTAATCTAGGTCTAATAAGGCTACACAAGTCAAATCTAGGTCTAATAAGACTAAACACCACAACCATAGGCCATAGGCCAAGAGGTTAGGCCAAGTCAAACTTAAGTCAAACTAGTCTAATCTAGGTTTACTAAGGCTGAACAGTCTATCTAGATTCCAACTAGGCATACCATGCCTAACCATGCCTTAGTCACATAACCACATGGCATGTCTATGTCAAATAGTCTATTAGAAAAAACATCCATCCTATAGTCACTATACAAAACTCACCCATCATATCATATCAAATAATACCCCATATTTATATACATTACATTATGACATATGGTATCCCATACTCTATAACAACATGTCACCAGTATCATATATATATATATATATATATATATATATATATATATATATATAATTAATATATATATATATTTTTATATATATATAATATATATATATATATATATATATATATATTATATATATATCTATATATATATATATATAAAATATATATATATATATATATATACATTTCACACATCATATATGTATAACTAATAATATATAGGTACAATACTATTATACATTATATAGGTTACAAGTATATATACAATGCACATATTATATATCTATAGGGATTAGAGAGGGGACACATGAGTATACAATGCGTGTGTGTGTGTGACTAGAGAGTGAGGGTGTGAGTGTATCTGTGATCCTGAACAGTGATACATTACACAGGAAATCAGTGAGCAACTGTGGGTGTGTGTGTCATAGACTTAGGCATGTGTGTTCAGTATTTGAGAAATCAGTGAATACATGAATGGCAATTCAGTTTAGATAGGAACATCCCACAAAAAAACTGAAAAGAAAAACAAAATAGTTCAATAATGCACAGGGAATCCTGGAATAATAGTTGAGGAATTTCAGGAATTCAGTTCAATAAGGGTTGGAACAATTTCCAGTTAAACAGTGAATTAAAACATTCTCAGGTAATATGAAGACTAGAAACAGGAACACATTAGTGTATATGAACCCATTCTCAGGGGAACTTAATCTCAGTTAAACAAAAAGGAAAAAAGGAGTCAATTATACATCTCAGGTTCTATGGGAAAACCATATCAGTTTAAAAGAAGGACAATCATTGAAATCAATTATAAGAAAACTCAGGTTTTTGTAGATTAACAGTGAACAATTCCAAACCAGTTCCAGTTAAACCAATGACTCTCAGTTACCTATTGGATCACAGGTTCATAACTGAACACAATCCCAGTTCAACAATACATTCTCAGGTTTTCAAAGAACTGGAAATACAAACTCAATCTCAGGTTAATGTTGAACCTAAACACAGTTTAAAACACACCATATCAGTTTTAAAAATGGACAACATTGCAATCTAACACAAAGGAAAACTCAGGTCCACATATTCTCAGGTTTTGACATAATTCATGAATCAAAATTCAGTTGATAGGAAGACATCCCAGGTTCTATACATTAACAGTTTAAAATCAATCAATACCCCACCCATTCTCAACAATTAAACACCAAGTATTAAATGGATGACAAAATCTGAAAACTCATTTATATGCCAATCAAAAGAGGAAATCAAAGTAACAGTATACATTTCAGGTTTTGCAATAATTTCGAAAACCAACCCAATTAACCAAAGTCTCATTCACACAACCAAAATCCTATAATTGAATGTAAAAGCTTAGCTAACATGTATTATGATATGTGGGGTTCAAAATCTATTGAAAAACATAACAAAATAGGGAATTAAAATGGTTTGAATTAACTGGAACCTCACAGTGTCAAGAGTATCAGAAATACAAAACCTATGTTCGAATCCATACACCTCATTGAAAACCCAAGATAATCATGTAACTAATGCAACAAAGACTTAATCATCAAGCTTAGGATCTTAACTAATAATTAAAACAATTAAAAAGCATTAATAAACACTGAAACTCCAAGAACACGATCAGCACACTGGACCGCACAGTGTACCACATGTGCAGGCACGAATCCGTGTCCGACACGACACGAGAGTTCCTGAAACTCTAGGGATCTCGTGTCAGTCGTGGATACGACTCATATGTCAAGTTTCGAGGGTTGAAACCCTGTGTGCACAGAGAAAACGCGTACGAGTAGCAGGGGAGAAACCTGCCAGTGTGCACGCGCGCGCGCGACCGCGTGTCCACGCGCTCGTGTCGGCTCAACCCAACACAAAACGTGCTCAGTGACCAAGAAATGTACAAGAGGTGAAAATGGATTTTCCTATTCAAATACAATCACAAAATCGATCGAAATGCCCTTTGAGGTATTTCGTCGAACACTTACCTATACGCACTGATACGTGTCCGATACGGATACGTAATAGGTCCAAATTCTAGGGTTAGCCTATCCTACTGTTAGGTTAGGGTTAGGACATCCTAGAAATGAATTTTAATAGAATTTAAATACAATAGAAGGGATTATACCTATAGATGATAATGGGTTAAAATCCCCAAATGGGAAGAGTTTCACAAGCCACCAAACTCCCTCAAACTATGTCCTTCCTGAAAATACTCATCACCAACAGCAAATACTAATATTAGGTCCTATTGCAATTTGTTTGGAGAATTTGGAGTTAAAATGGATTTCTAAGAATTTACAAAGATAGGGACTCACCTCTTCCAAATGGCAATGATTCCTAAAGGGCAAGCCCTAATTTCAAGGTGATATAAATAGGGAAGGGGGACACTAGTTGGATGGCCAGATTTTTAGGGTTAGGGTTTGGTTCAAGGGGTGTGGGCCTATGGGCCATTAAGCCTTTAAGTCATAAAATGACTTGTGATTTCACAAGCCATTCCTTAATCAATCTAGCTCCTAATTTCTCCAAATTAATTCCAATGAGTTAAACCTCACTAACTTAAGTCAACCTAGGTTTTCATATCCTAATCACTTAGTCATGACCTAGGTTAGCCACTAGGTTAGTCTCCAAGGTCAACATAAGTCAAAGTCAACCTAGTCAACCCTCATTCAAACAATTCCAAAATAAATTCTAAAAATTCCCGTAAATTCAAATAAATTATAATAAATCCAAATAACCCAAAAAATGTCAAAAATACCCTAATCACATGGCTAGGCTCTAGGGTTGGCAGTCTCTACTGTTCACTAGCACAACCCAAAATCACAAGTCATGAATTTAAATAGTTTAAAAATAATTAAAAATTACTAAAAATTATAATATAAAATAAATATCATTAAATAATAATTATAATTACAAAATTTCAAAATTACCCTCTTCTGGAAAACTGGGTGTTACAATCCTACCCACCTTATAAAAATTTCGTCCTCGAAATTAAGATGGTAGCAGGCCTTCTAGGTCAAACACCCCACAAACAAGGTCTCAAAATACCGTCAGATAATCATATGCGTCTCTCCAAAATCATGATACTCAGAATCTTCGTCGTGCTAGTGAGCAAGGCTACGATAATCACAGAGTCCTCGACTAAGGCACATACCTCTAGAATCATGGTATTTAAAATTTTGCATTGCCGCATGCTTGGCAGCGAAAATCTTAAATTCCACACCCGAGAAATACGTCCTAAATCTGACTATATGTCCTCACTATGCCAGCTAAACACGACCATCGAAGATTCTCGATTCCATAACCAAGGTGACCTAGCCCATATGATTCATCTCAGAAGAAAATTAAACATAACACAAGAACAACATGACAGAATTAATAAATCAACAAGGAACAGAGGGAATCGAATTTTCAAGGCAGTTATAAGAGGCAATTGCGGAAAGGAAATCGAATAGAACGAAACCTGCTGCAAGATCTCTACTGGCCTGAGCATCCTCGACTGTCCTGCCGAAAGCTCGCTCCTGCTGGCCTCCCTGGCCTGCTGCTGATGCTGCATGTACCTCTGCTGCTGAGTCGGTAAGGGTAATCCCGTCTGCTGGTCTACCGGAGCCCTAGCTCCTGCTCCCTGAACTGTCTGTCCCGATGACTCAGGACACTCTCTCAGACGATGATCGGATCCTCTTCAAAGCAAATATCTGCCCAGCCTCTTCCGGCATTCGCCCCAACCATGCCCTGATCTCTTACAGAAGGGGCAAATAATAACTAGCTATTCCGGGGCCTACTGCTTCCTCTGTGGCTGTTGTATCTGCTGAAAGGGTACACGTCCTGAAACTGCCGCTGCTGAAGGTAGACCCTCGGCTGCTGATACTGCTGCTGGAACTGCTGGTGAAACTGCTGCTGAATCTGCAAATGGGGCACCTGCTGAATCTGCAGGTGGGGCCTCTTAGCCGTCCCGTACTGCCACTAGCTCCCTGAGTATCTCGCATCCTCTTCTCCTTCAGCCCAAGATCGTCCTCCGCTGTCATGGCTCATACCAGAATTTGCTCGAAAGTGGCGTCGCGGTCGCTCTTGGTATATGACTTGATCTCTCCGATCAAACCCCTGCGAAACCTCCTCGCCTTCCAGACCTCGGTAAGATCCTCGATAAATCTGCTCAAACGGCTGAACTCTCTAGCGTACTCCTTAACTGTCTGGTTTCCCTGAACCAAACTCTCGAACTGCGCCTCCAAAGAACGGAGTGCGGTATCGGAAAGAATTTCTCCTTGAACAGTTTCTTGAACGTTGCCCAAGTCCGTCCGGCTGTACCAATCCTCGGGTCCGTCTGGTACCAGGTACGGGCCAAGTCCTGTCTGACTGGCGGCTGCCTCGATCTATAATCCTATGGTATCTGTGCCAATCGGAATATCTCCTCAATGTGCTCTATCCAATCGTAGCATATATGATGCCCTCTGTACCCTTGAAGTCTCGGGGTCCCATCTTCTTGAAGGAATAGATGTCTGGAGTCCTGGCTGATGGCTGCATCTGGCCTCCCGGTGGCTGAGCAGCCACCAGCTCCACTGTCGTCCTGACCAACGGTGAGTATCTTGTATGCTTTGTCGGATGTCAGCAGACTGGCTCTGCTGTATCTGCTGCTGAAACTCCATGAATCGCTGGAAGAAGGTAAACATCTGAGCCGCTCTACTGTCCCTGAAGGTAACTGCTGCTGGTACATATCTGGAATGATGGGGGAAGACCTCCGGACAGGTGGAGGTGCACTCCCAAAAGCTGCAGAAGCTCCTATATGAGAAAATGGGGTGCTGTGTGGTCCCAGCGTCCACGATCGGGTGAGGGGTGGTAGGCCTCTCACCAGCGTCTGCTGGGCCAGAGCGATGCGATCGTGTCTCAATCACCATCTGGAGACAGATCAAACAAGGAATCAATATGAGATAGAATCGATAATTCAAGGGAGGACAGTTATTCAAGGAAGCAATCTTCAACAGGAATTTAGATGGCAGGAATCCAGTTAAGAGTTTTTCCTAATGTGATTGAGTACCTCAAAATAATCCTAATCCTACTGCAGGCTGTAGTGATACTCTAATTCGAATACCACTACAAACTCGACCTGCATAGGCCACCACTAAAAACGTGTCACCACCCCACCCACCGTGAGTACGAGTACGTAACAGTGCCCAGCCTACGCCGCAATGTCGACGGTAGAATGCTGTTCTAGGTCATGAACTATAACTAACTAACATGAAAATACTCTCCAAAAGGAGGCCAACACAGAGGTACAACTCAATCACAATCTAGAGATAGAATATGGCACGATAAATAGATAAGAAAATCCTCAACTGAGGTACAACAGAAATAAAATAACAAGTCTCACCAACTACCAGTCTCAACATCTCTAAAATATACAATTCTGAAAAATAAAGACAACAACTAAACATGAAAAGAAACAGTCTAAGCTGTCTACACTAAGCAAGGGTATCATCCTCAGCAGCTGCCTGAACCTCCCCAGGGGTCCAGGTCGCGAGTGTCATCTAGGCAAGCTCCAAAGTAAGGGGTGCAGGATTCCTCATCATCCTCTGTAAAATTTTCAACAGGTCCAGTCAGGACGGGAGCGAGCAATACATCTCACGCAGATCATAACAGGTTAGAGATAACATGCAAGAGAGTACGATACATGAAACTGAAAGAAAGTACATGATGTAAACAGGAAGAGAACTGTAATAAAATATCTACTATAAGTAGAGAGCTACCAGTACTAGTGATTTAGAGTACAAAGTCGACATGTGAACGGCTGGATTTGCACATGACTATACTAAAGAGGTGCACATGGCTATACTACTTTGGAATTGTTCACATGACTATTTATACTCCCCCACACCCCAATCAATACACAAGATCCAAACAAGTTATGTTACGTATATGGTTTTCACATGAAACCCATAAATGGGTGCACATAAATATATATGAGAGCTCATACATGAGTGCACATGAAGTTCACATGGGGGCCCATAAACGGTGCACATGAAATTCACATAAAAGCTCATAAATGAGTGCACATACAATATAGGTTATACACGAGATACATGGGAAACACGATCGATTCATGAGAGCACATGAGAGTACACGAGCGAGCATGAACGAGCATGATGCACATGAGAAACATGAATAACATGAGAGCGAGGAATATACGATGCACATGAAACACATGACACAATGTATCCGATGCTCCCGAGGGGGATAACATCTCAATGTAGGGATCCATATAGTACCAATCCGTGATAATATCGTGACAACATCAAATAAGGTAAATAGAGCAGGAATATAATTCTAAGCAAGTTATAAATGATCAGAATGTACTCGCCTGTATCTGAGTGTCCGGATGAAATGTACTGTCCGAGGAGAGGTGTTGGCTCCTAATCAGAACAGCACAGGTTACAACAAGTCTAAAATGATATAATAAGTCCTACTATGCATTCTACATGATTCTAGGTCAATCTAGGCCAAAGTCAACTCTTGGTCAACTCTGGTCAACCCTAGAAGTAAATCTAGTCTACACTAGGCTAACAAGTCTAATCTAGGTCTAATAAGGCTACACAAGTCAAATCTAGGTCTAATAAGACTAAACACCACAACCATAGGCCATAGGCCAAGAGGCTAGGCCAAGTCAAACTTAAGTCAAACTAGTCTAATCTAGGTTTACTAAGGCTGAACAGTCTATCTAGATTCCAACTAGGCATACCATGCCTAACCATGCCTTAGTCACATAACCACATGGCATGTCTATGTCTAATAGTCTATTAGGAAAAACATCTATCCTATAGTCACTATACAAAACTCACCCATATCATATCATATCAAATAATACCCCATATTATATATACATTACATTATGACATATGGTATCCCATACTCTATAACATAACATGTCACCAGTATCAATAAATATATACATTTCACACATCATATATGTATATAACTAATATATATAGGTACAATACTATGATACATTATATAGGTTACAAGTATATAACAATGCACATATTATATATCTATAGGATTAGAGAGGGGACACATGAGTAACAATGTGTGTGTGTGTGTGTGACTAGAGAGTGAGGGTGTGAGTGTATCTGTGATCCTGAACAGTGATATTACACAGGAAATCAGTGAGCAACTGTGGGTGTGTGTGTCATAGACTTAGGCATGTGTGTTCAGTATTTGAGAAATCAGTGAATACAGGAATGGCAATTCAGTTTAGATAGGAACATCCCACACAAAAAAAACTGAAAAGAAAAACAAAACAGTTCAATAATGCAGGGAATCCTGGAATAATAGTTGAGGAATTTCAGAATTCAGTTCATAAGGGTTGGAACAATTTCCAGTTAAACAGTGAATTAAAACATTCTCAGGTAATATGAAGACTGGAAACAGGAACACATTAGTGTATGAACCCATTCTCAGGAATGGAACTTAATCTCAGTTAAACAAAAAGAAAAAAGGAGTCAACTATACATCTCAAGTTCTATGGGAAAACCATATCAGTTTAAAAGAAGGACAATCATTGAAATCAATTATAAGAAAACTAGGTTTTTGTAGATTAACAGTGAACAATTCCAAACCAGTTCCAGTTAAACCAATGACTCTCAGTTACCTATTGGATCACAGGTTCATAACTGAACACAATCCCAGTTCAACAATACATTCTCAGGTTTTCAAAGAACTGAAAATACAAACCCAATCTCAGGTTAATGTTGAACCTAAACACAGTTTAAAACACACCATATCAGTTTTAAAAATGGACAGCATTGCAATCTAACACAAAGGAAAACTCAGGTCCACATATTCTCAGGTTTTGACATAATTCATGAATCAAAATTCAGTTGATAGGAAGACATCCCAGGTTCTATACATTAACAGTTTAAAATCAATCAATACCCCACCCATTCTCAACAATTAAACACCAAGTATTAAATGGATGACAAAATCTGGAAACTCAGTTATATGCCAATCAAAAGAAAGGAAATCAAAGTAACAGTGTACATTTCAGGTTTTGCAATAATTTGAAAACCAACCCAATTAACCAAAGTCTCATTCACACAACCAAAATCCTATAATTGAATGTAAAAGCTTAGCTAACATGTATTATGATATGTGGGGTTCAAAATCTATTGAAAAAAAAAAAATAGGGAATTAAAATGGTTTGAATTAACTGGAACCTCACAGTGTCAAGAGTATCAGAAATAACAAAACCTATGTTCGAATCCATACACCTCATTGAAAACCCAAGATAATCATGTAACTAATGCAACAGAGACTTAATCATCAAGTTTAGGATCTTAACTAATAATTAAAACATAATTAAAAAGCATTAATAAACACTGAAACTCCAAGAACACGATCAACACACTGGACCGCACAGTGTACCACATGTACAGGCACGAAAACAATCCGTGTCCGGCACGACACGAGAGTTCCTGAAACTTTAGGGATCTCGTGTCAGTCGTGGACAGGACTCATATATCAAATTTCGAGGGTTGAAACCCTGTGGCACAGAGAAACGCGTACGAGTAGCAGGGAAGAACCTGCCAGTGTGCACGTGCGCGCGACCGCGTGTCCACGCGCTCGTGTCGGCTCAACCCGACACGAAATGTGCTCAGTGACCAGAAATGTACAAGCAAGGTGAAAATGGATTTTCCTAGTCAAATACAATTCACAAAATCGATCG
>JANAVB010000167.1:0-67831 GCA_029216955.1 Iris pallida
GGCTGTGGCGGTCGTCGGTGGTCGGGGATGTGGTTAGCTAGGTCGGGGGGGGGGGTTGCTGGGGTTTAAATAGGGGGGAATCGAGGCGTAGGGGCGCAGCGGGAAAGGCGGGGGCAGGGCGGTGACGGCGGGCAGGGCAGTCGTCGGGGGTAGGTTAGGGTTTTGCACTAGGTCCCTAGGTTTTAGGTAATTGCATTTAGGTCCTATCGGGTCTAAGTACAAATAAAAATTGCACTCCACACACAAACAATTAATAAATTACAAACTAATATACTAACAATTCTAATAATTGCAAAAATACTATAAAACAATTCAGAAAATTACAAAATGCTATTAAAACATTTAAATAAATAACAAAATGATGATTTTTTTTTATTTAAAACTCATTAAAATTTATCTAAAAATTCTAGAAAATTCCTAAAAGTATATTAAATTATTTTAAAACCAATAATGAATTAATAATAATTAAACACTAGTTAATAAATTTTTGAAAATCAGGGGTTGACAAGGTCTTCCCTCCTTGAAAAATTTCGTCCTCGAAATTCACAAGGATTGAAGACCCGACAATATTCTAACATAGCAAGCAATGCAACAAATGATAAGGCTACGATCAAAACTAACCTCCTGTGAAACTGTTCGGCTCCGGCTCAAGGATAGGCTATAAGTCTTCCCTGGGGTCCCTGGCTACTGGGCAGTCCACGAATCTGTGGATGGCAGACCCACAAGCTAAACACTGCCCTAACTCTTCCTACAAACAAAAGGATAGTGGCCTACCCTTCTACAGAAGAACACGCAGTCCCTTCTGCTGCTGTGAGGTCCCGAGGCTCTAATGGCTGGGTCGTTGCTGATGTGATGTAGAGGAACGATAAGTTGCTGGGGGGTGTTGGCGGCGGTCTCTGCCGTGGCTCTATAGGTGGTGGGACCACGGGACGTCCCTCAGAACGCTCCATGCTCTGGCGGAGTAGGTAGTCTGCTCCTGATGGGTCGTTAGGAACCCGGAATCAGTGTGAGCAGCTGGTTCCCGTCGAGTGGGACGGAAGCCTGGGTGGGTATAGTGATAGGGGTGGGTGGAAGTATCGGGTCCTGCTGGGCCTGTGATGTGGAAGGTGGTTGTGGTATCTGGGTTGTGGATCTGTGGAGTGGGGGAAAGTGGTAGGTGGAGGTGTATCAGTCAACTGGTCAGCTGACTGGATATGGAGGGCCCCATTTCGGGGGTAACATACTGGGATGAACGAGTAAGCACCATCTAAATTACACATAAAAAGACTTATAAGGACTATTTAAAGTAAGTAATCATAGGCAAGAAAATCTAATTTATAATAGCAAATATGTGATGTTTTCCTATGTTGCAATCCTAGCATTCCTCTAGGTGTTCTAAGCGTCTTCCTAATGTTGTCTAATTACCTTAAGTCTTAATTGCAGGCATGCTTGGTACAATAACGTAACCAAACAGTTTAGTCAGGACCTGCATGGGGCACCACTAAAAACATGTCACGACCGCTACCCAAATGTTGGGCCGGGCCGAGCCATGTCCAGCCTACGCTTAAGATAAAGCGCAGTAAGCTGGATACATAAATGCTCCAAGTACAAGTGAACTGCAAAGTAAAATGTGCTAACAGTTTATAAGTGAAAAAAAATCATAAATGAAGAAGAATGTGCTAACAGTTCTATAAGTGAAGAAGAATCATAAATGCTCCAAACACAAAAGTCGTCGTATATAGTAAAATGTCCAAGTACAGTGAACTGCAAAGTAAAACTGGATACATGTCCAGTTACAAAAGATATAGTCTAATACATGTCTACTCTCAAAAGTCTAAGTAAACAAAAGACAACTAGGCGAGGTTACCCGCAGGAACATCCTCGTAAAGCAGAGCTGGGTCCTCGGCAGTAACCCCATAATATGTGTCGCAGAGTAACTCCTCCTCAGTAAGGACACCTACAACGTATCCTGTCAGGACGGGAGCAAGTACTAAATCTAGCAAACTAGCATATGAAACATAAAAAATGAACATGTGAGGAATAACTGGAAAGCATGGCATCACATAGTCTATCATGGCAAGAATACATATGTCATAGAAACAGCTGTATATGTAATATTTAAAACTGTAGCAGGTACGTGATCGGTCAATAGATGTACAATGTGCTGGGGGCACATAATGAAATGTACTTCCGTACAAGTGAAACGGCGACAGATGTACATACGTACAAATTCGCGTTGAGATAAAGCCTACGACAAGGTATACATATAAAATGTCAACCTTGCTCGGTACATACGTACGGGAGAAGGGGGCATAATCACGTACACTACTAACAGTTTCCCCATAACCCATATTCTAATCATGTGAGAGATACATCAAGACTGTTCTAAGCATGGTAGTAACTGAAAGTACAACATGTAGAGATCTAACTTGCTACCCCAAGGATCAGCATTTAACATGGTGGGGTTTGCAGTTCATTTATGTGACAATATGTAAAGTTTGTAGAAAGTACTTGCCTCTAGCAGAGCAAAGCAAACAAGCTGCGATAAAAGTGCTTATGGATGTCCGGTAACTCGTCACTGTAGAAGTAAATACAATAACTTAGTTTTTACACTAAGTTATAACACTAGGACACTAATTGGTGAAACACGACTTGTGATTGGGCACCTAGCCAAAATGATGATTTTAGCTTAGGAGACCAATGTGGGGTGACACACTACTTTAACTAACTTTCTAGGGTCTTTACACTAGTGAGGGGTTGAGGTTTAACACGGCTAAAACTCCAAATAACACAAAAAGCTACAAGTCGTAATTAATCAATAAATAAATCAAAAGATCATTGTGTCCTAACAATTTTAGAGATAGACAAAAAGCCTAGTTTTGTTTAAAGTAAAGTACCAAGGTGATCCTTGTTAATCATAGAAATTTATTATAATTTTTCTGGAATTTATTAACCAGTACAAATATTTTATGAAAATCAGTTTTCCTAAGTATACAAAAAATGAGTTTTGGTTTCATATGCCAAACTAGTGACAAAACAGTAAATTAAATACTACAAAAATTATACTAAATTAGCTAACTTAACATAGTATCTAAAAACTATTTTTCCATAATTTTAGCAGTACTTTAAGTATTTTTTAGAAAATCAAAAACAGCATTGCACACAATAATTAATTATCTGCGTATTTTGTCCATATATATAATTTGAACCAAAGTTTAAATACAGGACCCAAGGCCATGAATCAAGTCCAATATGACTTGTACAGGTCTTGAATGTGTGAAAACACATTTGGGCCCAAAAACCCATGCTAGGACTTGGACACCAAATGGTTGCAGTAATTTAAATACAATAAAAATACAATTTGATAATAGTCAAAATAAATATTATTATTTTAATATGGTAAAGTTATGCATAGTAACTATAAAAGTATGAACATTATTTTATATAAATAATTTACACTAAGCTAAGTGAAATACATATATAAAATAGCATATATATATACATAAATATATATGTATACATAATACATATATATATATATATATATATATATATATATATATATATATATATATATATATATATATATATATATATATATATATATATACACACATAGAATAATAAAGTACAAAAAAAATGAAAGTATATATATATATAAAAAACAGCAAGTATATATACATAAATATAGTATATATAATAATACATATATATATACAAATATATGTATATACATATATATATAATTTAAACATAAATATAACAGAAAAAGAAAAAGGAAAAAGGAAAAGAAAAAGAAAAGGAAAAGACAGCAGTGGCAGGGGCTCGAACCCGAGCCAACAGAGCGGGGGGGGGAGGGAGGGGGGGTTAGGCTAAGTCGGGATGGCCAGGGGGTCAGCCCGCTGCTCGTGTTAAGGGTTAGGGTATTGATTTTTTTATTTAGTTTAGGTTAGCATTTATATAAAAAAAAATATAAACATCGGTCCTGTGTCCTGACAGTTAAGGACACAGGATTTCTCGTGTCCGTGCTTTGCACGACACGCACGAAGGCTAGAACGCGTGTCGAGACACTGGACTAGTGTCCCCGTGTCCTGGCGAACCACGCACGTGGCTTTGGGACACGTACGACACGAGATGGGCTCTGCTACTCACGTGTCCGACTTCGGGGGAAGTTTTCGAAGGTGGAGACGGCGGCTAGGGGCGTTGGGACGGTGGCGGAGCGGTGGCGATCGACAGCGTCTCGGCGTGGCGAGCTCGTCGGCGGTGGTTGGGGGCTGTAACACTCGGCGTAGGGGCGGCGCTGGGGGTCTCGCCGGAGTTAGGGTTAGGTCTAGGGTTTTGTGGAAGAACGGAGGCTGTGGCGGTCGTCGGTGGTCGGGGATGTGGTAGCTAGGTCGAGGGGGTTGCTGGGGTTTAAATAGGGGGGAATCGAGGCGGTCGGGCAGCGGGAAAGGCGGGGGCAGGGGCGGTGAGTCGGTCGGGGCAGTCGTCGGGGGTAGGTTAGGGTTTTGCACTAGAGTCCCTAGGTTTTAGGTAATTACATTTAGGTCCTATCGGGTCTAAGTGCAAATAAAAATTTGCACTCCACACACTAAAACAATTAATAAATTACAAACTAATATACTAACAATTCTAATAATTGCAAAACACTATTAAAACAATTCAGAAAATTACAAAATGCTATTAAAACATTTAAATAAATAACAAAATGATATTTTTTTTGTATTTAAAACTCATTAAAAATTTATTTAAAAATTCTAGAAAATTCCTAAAATCATATTAAATTATTTTAAAACCAATAATGACATTTAATAATTAATTAACACTAGTTTAATAAATTTTTAAAAATCAGGGGTTGACAGACGACGCCTATGACTTAGGCTACGATTCATGACTTCGCCTACTCAATCAACTTTCATTCTCCCAAGCCACGGGACGAAGGACCGAGTGTCATTTTCAAAGCACACCGTGCACCAACTCTAAGCCGACCGTTGGACCTTTCTATATTCTAACTCAATTCGACCTGTCGGAATTATTACCTTTTGTCACGACCCGCTTCCCAAATTGTTGGGCCGGGCCGAGTCATGTCCAGCCTACGCTTGAGATAAAGCGCAGTAAGTTATTCTAGAAGTAATAAGTTAAGACTAAATGTGCTAACAGTTCTAATAGTAAATAAAAGTCATAAATGCTCCAAACACAAAAGCCGTCTCATATAGAAATAAGTCCAAGTACAAGTCTGAAATATAAAACTGGATACATGTCTAGTTACAAAATACGTAGTCTAATACATGACTACTCTCAAAAGTCTAAAGCAAAAAGATAACTAGACGAGGTTCCCCGCAGGTACATCATCGTAAGGCAAAGCCTGGTCCTCGGCAGTAACTCCATAATACGAATCACAGAGCAACTCCTCCTCAGTAAGTATACCTACAACGTTATCCTGTCAGGACGGGAGTAAGTACTGAATCTAACAAACATATAATACTGATCATGTGATGAAAAGAAATGACATATCATGTTTATCCGGTTTTACCTACATTTTATCATGGCAATAATTTATTGTTTTTAAAGTTTAAAACTGTAGTAGGTGAGTGATCAGTCAATAGGTAATCAGGATGTACAGCGGTACATATCAATTTTTTGAAGTGTACATACGTACACTTAACGGCATCGGTGTACATCCATACACAAACGCTGGGACCAGACATACGACACAGATAGATATAGAATGTAACGGTACTCGGTAAATACATACGGAGAAGGGGGTCATGATCACGTACACTACTAGTTGTTTCCCCTTAATCCGTTATTTAAACATGTGAGAGATATGAAAAAGTATCCTAAACATGGCAGAGACTGAAAGTAATACAACATGCAAAGTTTTAACTTGCTACCCCAAGGATCAGCATTTAACATGGTTGGTAAATCACAGTTTATTGTTATAGCAGTATGTAAAGTTCGTAGAAAGTACTTGTCTCTAGCAAAGCAAAATAGCGATAAGAATGCTATAGATGCCTGGTAACTCGTCACTGTAGAAATAAATACATAACTTAGTTTTTTACACTAAGTTAAACACTAAGACACTAAGTGGTGCAACACGACTTGTGACTGGGCACCTAGCCAAAATGATGACTTTAGCATAGGAGACCAATGTGGGGTGACACAATACTCAAACTAACTTTCTAGGGTCTTTACACTAGTGCGGGGTGAGGTCCAATACGACTAAAACACAAAAGTTACAAGTCATAATTATTCAATAAATAAATCAACTGTACATTGTGTTCCAATAATTTTTGAGATAGACAAAAAGCTTAATTTTACATAAAATAAAGTACCAAAATGATCCTTGTTAATTATAGAAATTAATTATAATCTTTTTGGAATTTATTAACCAGTACATGTATTTTATAAAAATCAGTTTTCATAAGTATACAGAAAGTGAGTTCTGGTTTCATATGCCAAAACAGTGGCAAAACTGTAAATTAAATACTGTAAAAATTATGATAAATTAGCTAAATTAACATAGTATCTAAATACTATTTTTCCAGAATTTTAACAGCAATAAAAGTATTTTTAGAAATTCAAAAACAGCATGGTACACAATTAAAATTAAATAATTAATTATCTGCGTATTTTGTCCATGTACATAATTTGAACCAGAGTTCAAATACAGGACCCAAGGCCATGAATCAAGTCCAACATGACTTGTACAGGTCTTGAATATGTGAAAACATATTGGAGCCCAAAACCCATGCTAGGCTTGGACACCAAATGGTTGCAGTAATTTAAAATACACAAAAATATAAAGAGGTAAAAGTACAAAAATAAATATTAATATTTTAACAAGGTAAAATTATACATAGTAGTCATATAAATATGACAAGTGTATTTACGTATATTAAAGTATAACATATGTACAATATTACGTAAATTATATAGGCTAAATAGTTATGTATGTATACATATACATATATAACATATATATATATAAGGAAGTATTTTTTTTTTAACATATGTACAATATTACGTAAATTATATAGGCTAAATAGTTATGTATGTATACATATATATATATATATATATATATATATATATATATATATATATAATATATATATATATATGTATATGTATATATAATATATATATATATAAATAACAGTAAATATATATGATAATAGTAAATATATATATAGATAATAGTAACATATATATACATAAAATATATAACACACACACACATATATATCAAAAAAAAAAATATATATATATATATAAATAACAGTAAATATATGATAATAGTAAATATAATATATATATAATAGTATACATATATATACATAAATAGAATACACACACCACACACATATATATATATATATATATTTATATATATATATAATATATATATATATATATATATATATATATATTATATACACTCATACATTAAAAAAAAAATATACACTCTACATTAAAATGCTAAATAGAATATATATTATATATAAATACTGTACATATACGTATAAACAGTAATTTATATATATATATATATATATATTATATATTCTATATAATATCTATATATAATAAAATATATATACAGAAATACATATATACAAATGTATAAATATATTATATATATAATATATATATATATATATATATATATATAGATATTATATATATATATATATATATATATAATATATATATATAATATATATATATATATATATATATATATATATAAACAAAATAAAACAAAAAGAAAAAGAAAAAAGAAAAAGGAAAACAAACAACAGCGGGGGGGGGGGGGGGGGGGGGTTCGAACTCGGCCAGGGGGTGGGTTCTCGGGCTCAGTCGGACTGGCCAGGGGGTCGGCCCGCACTTTGTGTTAGGGTCAGGGTTTAGTTTAGTTATATTTAGGTTTTAGGTTGGTAATTATAACCCGATAAAACAATCCTGTGTCCTGACAGTTAAGGACACAAGAGTCTACGTGTCTTAGGCTAGCACGACACGCACGATTCTAGTCTCGCGTGTCCGAGCACTGGGATAGGATCCTCGTGTCCGAGCGAACCATAAACGTGTGTACGAGACACGTACGACACGGTTTTCACACTGCTACTTACGTGTTCGGCGAGCTGGGGGGGGTTCGAGGGTGCTGGACGGCGTAGGAGTTGACGTGGACGTGGCGCTCGGGCGGCGCTGCATCCAGCTCGGCGTGGCGCGTCGTTTGGTGTGGTGGATGGGGGTGATCATCGTCGGGGAGTTGGCGTTAGGTGGATGGCCGGAGTTAGGGTTTAGGAGAACAGAAATGGGGAGAAAGGGGGTCTGTGGGGGGTCGGCGGCGAGCTAGGGTTAGGGCTTAGGGTCTGGGGTTTCGTTTTATAGGAAGAGGAGGTCGGTTGGGGTGTCGGGCTGGCGGGAAATGGCGGGGGCAGCTGACCGGCGGTCGTCGGGGTAGGTGAGTACGTGGTGGGGGGGGGGGGTGACGGTCGATTTTCAGTAAGGCCCCTAGGAATTAGGAATTTGCATAAAGACCCTATCCAAGACTGAATGCAAAAATAAAATTTGCATCCCGCACTTAAAATAAATAACTAATTACAAACTGACTTCTAAACAATTCGAAATATTACAAACAGCTATTAAGACATTTTAATAAATTGTAAAGCTACCTTAAAACATTTCAATAAATTGCAAAACGGTATTTTAGCTATTAAAATTCATTTAAAAATTATTTAAAAATTCTAGAAAAATTCCTAAAAATCATAATAAATTATTTTAATGCTAAACAGGTCATTAGCAACTAATTAATTCTAATTTAATTAATTTTGAAAAACATGGGTTGACAAGTCTTTCCTCCTTGAAAAATTTCGTCCTCGAAATTCACAAGGATTGAAGATCCTACAATATTCTAACATAGCAAGCAATGCAACAAATGACTAAGGCTACGATCGAAACTAACCTCTAAGGTATCAAGCGGGAACGGGTGGTTCCCCCGCAGCGGTTGGATCGAACAAGAAAGGGTATCTCTCCCTCATGTCCGACTCCCTCTCCCAAGTAGATTCACCCGGAGAGTGACGGCTCCAAGCTACTCGTACTAAGGGTATAACCTTGTTCCTCAGCCTCTTCTCTCTCCTGTCTAATATCTCCACTGGCTGCTCAGTAACTGTAAGGCTCGGTCCGACCTCCAACTCTGAATGATCTAGCACATGACTGGAGTCCGGAACATATCTCATCAACTGGGATACGTGAAAGACATCGTGAACTCCTGCTAGGTTGGGTGGAAGTGCAACCCTGTAAGCTATCTCTCCGATCCTGCCAAGTATCTCGAACGGCCCGATGTATCTGGGGCTCAGCTTCCCTTCTCGTCCAAACCGGATCGTCCTTCTAGTAGGTGATATCTTCACTAGCACCATATCACCGTCTGCGAACTCCATCGGTCTGCGACTAGCATCATCCCAGTGTTTTCTGCCTGTCCTGAGCTACTCTGAGCCTGTCTCTGATCATCCTGACCTTCTCTGCTGCATCCGTGATCATCTCTGGCCCAAGCATAACTCTGTCCCCAACATCATCCCAAAAGAGCGGTGTACGGCATCGTCGTCCATATAGTGCCTCGAAAGGAGACATACCGGTACTGGCTTGGTAGCTGTTGTTGTATGAAAACTCTACCAAGTGCAGATGGCTCTCCCATAATCCTCCAAAGTCCAGTACGCAGGTCCTCAGCATATCCTCCAGTGTCTGTATCGTCCTCTCGGACTGCCCATCTGTCTGCAGGTGGTACGCCGTACTGAACTTGAGCCGACTGCCCAACTCCTCCTGCAAGCTCCTCCAATAGTGGGACATGAATCTGCTGTCTCTGTCGGACACGATGCTCACGGGTACTCCGTGCAAGCGAACTATCTGCTGCATGTATAGCTCTGCCAACTTCTCGGTGGAAAGTCCCACCTTGAAGGGTATGAAGTGCGCACACTTCATCATCCTGTCCACGATGACCCAAATGGCATCCTTCCCTCCTTGGGAACGAGGAAGCCCTGAGATGAAGTCCATCGTAATGTGTTCCCACTTCCACTCGGGAATGGGTTACGACTGCAATAGACCAGTTGACCTCTGGCGCTCCGCCTTGACCTGCTGGCAAACTAGGCATCTCAAAATGAAACGTGATACATCCCTCTTCATCCCGTGCCACCAAAGATGTTCCCGCAAGTCACGGTACATCTTGTTAGCACCAGGGTGAATAGAATATCTCGATCAGTGCACCTCCTGTAAGACTGCCTCTACCAGCTCTCCCTTCGGCACGCACAATCGGCTGCCAAGCCTCAAGGATCCATCCTCTGCTACAGTGAAATCATCCAACAATCCAGCTAAAGCCTGGGCTCGAAGTCTGCGAAGGCTCTCATCTGTAGACTGTGCCTTCCTGATCTGCTCCTTCAAACCTGACTGAATGTCAAGCGCCATCATCTGTATCACTGATACTGGCCGAACTATCTCGATACCAAGCTTCTCCAGATCTTCCCGCAAATGTCGATCTATCATCAGATACCATGCCATCGGATGCCTGCTCAGCGCATCCGCCACCACATTTGCCTTTTTGGGATGATACTGTAAATCGATGTCGAAGTCTTTCATCAACTCCAACCATCGTCTTTGCCTCATGTTCAGCTCTTTCTGTGTGAACACATACTTTAAGCTCTTGTGGTCAGTAAAGATTTCCACACGCTCTCCGTATAAGTAATGTTTCCATAACTTGAGTGCAAAGATCACCGCAGCTAACTCTAGGTCATGGGTAGGATAGTTTCGCTCAAGAGTCCGCAATTGCCTAGATGCATAAGCAATCACTTTCCTATGCTGCTGTAGGACACATCCTAGCCCCTTTTCTGAAGCATCGCTGTATATGGTGAAACCTCAAGAACCTGAAGGTAATATTATAACTGGAGCGGTCGTTAGCCTCCTCTTCAGCTCCTCAAATGCTGCCTGGCAGTCCTCTGACAAAATGTACTCTGCATCCTTCCGCGTCAGCTTCGTCATGGGTTCAGCTATCCTAGCAAAGTCCTGGACGAACTTCCTATAATAGCCGGCTAAACCCAGAAAGCTCCTGATCTCTGAAACTGACGTCGGAGCCTTCCATGTCTCAACTGCAGCAATCTTTCTGGGATCCATCGAGATTCCCTCTCCAGTAACTACATGGCCGAGAAACTCCACTCGGTCTAAAAATAACTCGCACTTCGGCAATTTGGCAAACAATCTCTCCTGCCTCAGAATCCCCAAAACTGTCCGCAAGTGCTCTGCATGCTCCTCCGGCGTCTTCGAGTATATCAGGATGTCGTCGATGAACACTACGACGAACTTATCCAGATACTGGTGAAATGTCTTATTCATCAAATTCATAAAGACAGCTGGCGCATTTGTGAGACCAAATGGCATCACCAAAAATTCGTACTGTCCGTACTTTGTGTTGAACGCCGTCTTCTGGATGTCTGCTGCCCTGACCTTCACCTGGTGGTACCCGGATCTCAAGTCTATCCTGGAAAACACTTTCGCCCCACTCAACTGGTCGAACAAATCATCTATCCTGGGCAAAGGATATTTGTTCTTGATGGTGATGGCATTCAAGGCCCGGCAGTCAATACACAACCGAACTGTACCATCCTTCTTAGGCACAAAGAGCACTGGCGCTCCCCATGGAGAAGCACTAGATCGAATGAAACCCTTTTTCAACAGGTCATCAGTCTGCTCTTTCATCTCTACGGCCTCCTTGGGGTTCACTCTATAGCAAGCCCGGGATACTGGTGATGAACCCGGTACTAAATCTATAGTGAACTCCACATCTCTGTCAGGCGGAAGTCCTGGAAGATCCTCTGGGAATACATCCATAAACTCCCTAATGATAGGGTGTGGCGGTGCTACGTCCCCAACTGTCACGCCCCAGAACCAGAATACTGGAGAGCGGGGGCAGACATAGCCAGCTACGTATATTGAAATAGAATACATCTCAACTATACGGTCACGGCTGTCTAGATATGAGGGTTTACTACAAGCCAGCAGTCTCTTAAGGTCAAGCCTATTGTCTCAATCTCCAGCAATTAACAGAGTTACAAGATGTTAGAGCATCAAATATATATATATAAGGCGTCCCAAATATTACATATCGGATGATCATGAAGCTAGTCGTACAAAATGATAGGACTAGCAAGAGTTCGGTCATACATGATCAACCCTAGGATTTGTTAATCATGTTCACAGCCCGTAGGCAGACAGTAAATAAATGTGCATCGAGCTAATAGGTGCTCGTCGGCTAAACGCCTCAAAAGAATAAATTTACATATAAGTGGGTGAAACAAAAAGAAAAAACCCACTCGTAGCCCGGGTTCCGTCTAGTATTCACCATTGGGCTGGGAGCTTGGTAGATCCTCGGGAGCTGCTCCAAAATCTGGCCACACGAAACCAGCTGGGTCAAACCCCAGAAAGAGCAAGTGCCACAAGGAGGCCACAAATAAGAACAAAAGCCAGCATATCAGAACATAAAGAATAAAAGAAAGTACAAGTAATAAAAGTACACAGAGCGATAAACGACTAGGGACGTGGAACCATTCCGGGAGCCAGGTTACAATCCTTAAACCAGACAAGGACCGGGGTTGTAACCCTTCGTCTGAATAGCTCATTGTCTCTACTCATTTATCGTTAAGATAAGGAAAGCAAACATGCTCAGGAGATAGCAGGTACTGGAGCTAGACAAGACTTAGACAAGGCTGGACATCATGCATTCACAAGCGGCCAAGCAATTACTACGGCTTACTACTTTAACTAACTAGGGTTATCACAAGCCTAATTACTAACAAGATGCAAGTGAGAATTTCTAGTCCCAAGCCCTGCAGACCATCCAGTTATCCTTCCGCGGGTTGAGAGTTATAGGTGGGTACATTGCCCGGGAGACAAATGTACCCTTAGGTGACTTAGAGGGTGCAACACATGACAGTGTGCTGGAAATATGCTCTACTCGTCGGCAAGCTACAAGTCCATTAAAGCGTCTAGATAACGAGATTGCCTGTGACTAGGAATTCTCTATGTTCTAGTTTGATCTAATCATTAGCCTAATCCAATTTAGTGCGAGTCCCTGGCCGTGGTACCCAGGAAGTCACGTCCTAGACATGATGCAAGACAAGACAAGTGGATTGTACAAGCAAGCAAGCAGGAACACCCACGGTGTCAAGTTGATTATACGAGTCAAGTTACAAGTTACAAGTCAAGTCAAGTCAGGAGTGCGCCGCCACGGGCCACTATCAAGTTATCAAGATAAATCATGTCAGGGTACTGTCAGGAGTGCGCCACGATGGGCTACTTTCATGTCAGGTTGGTCATGTCAGGAGTGCACCACTACGGGTCACTGTCGTGTTATGCTAGTTCCTTGTCATACCATGCCATGTACAATAGTCATTCCAAACATATTAAGTAAAAATCAGTTCGCTACTATCAAGTTAATAAAATACCAATATATATAGGACTATAGAAGAGCCAAGCTTAAAGAAATAACAATTCATCATAGACAAGTAGGTTATGCAAGGGGGTCAGGGGTTGGGCTGTGCAGGGTATGTACTGCGCATGGAAGAGCTGCGCAAGAGTTGCCTTGCGCAAGGGTTACCTTGCGCAAGGGTAGACTGTGCAGGAGGTCAAGGGGCACAGGGTTAAAGGGGCATAGGGGATGCCTTGCGCATCAATTGGATTGCGCAAGGGAGGATTGCGCAAGGGTAGACTGCGCAGAGTATGGACTGCGCAATGGTCGAGTGTGCAGGGGTTACTTTGCGTATGGCTGGCTTGCGCATGGCTAGCTTGTGCCAGCGCAATCCAGTGCAGCGCAAAGCACTGGCTGAGCCTATGCGCAATCGGCCATGCGCTAAAGAGCACAGGCCGGGGTGTGCAAACGGTCAAGTGCTAAAGAGCACTGGCCGAGAGCCTTCACCAAGGCTGAGATGAACTCCTCAAGAACACCAAAAACTTCAAATCTTCATAACTTAGCCAAATCAAAACCAAATCTAGATTTTCAAAGTTCTAACTTGAGTAAAATCGAATTTTCTTCCACATGGAAGCATAAAAACATGCAAAAATCGAAGTTTAATGGATCAAAACCAAGGATTTTTAAAAATGGTTAAAACCTAGATCTAGAAAAATGAAAGCTCCAAATCACAAAATGTCAAGTTCTAAAGTTGTTCTCTATGGCCTAATCTAGTTAATGGATAAATAAAAAGTGGTGCTTATTTGATGGCAAGGTGCACTTGCCTATGGGTTGGAGAGTTGTGTGGAAGAAGAAGAAGTTGAAAGAATTAATGGAGTTATGAAGGAGAGAGAAAAAGTTGGTGGGTTTTAATGAGGGTGGTTGTGATGGAATGGAGGTGGAGAATAGGCTAAGGTGTTCCACTCATGATGAACCAAACCAAACCAAACCAACTCCACAAAATAAAACCAAGCCATGGTCCAAAACCCATTTACGAGAACCCGAATCCACAAGTCGAGAAAATAAAATACGTGCCAAAAATCAAATTACGAGTACAAATACAAAATACAGGAAATGGGGATGACACCAACTGTCGCACAACAGTTCGGCTCTAGGCTGATCTCCGGCCCTGTCCTCCTGACACTGAATGGTGCTGTGCCTGGAGGACTGAACAGAATACTACCCTCATGACAGTCTATAGCTGCATGGGCATAGCTAAGCCAGTCCATCCCCAATATGACATCATAATCAGGGAGTGGCATCATAAAAATCGTCCCCTGAACTCTCTCCCGGTTATAAAAATAGAGCATCTATAGATAGCTCTAATAGGCACTGGTCCGCCTCCCGTCATTACTCTACTAATCTCCTCGATAGGTGTAGCTGCTAGATGGTGTTTATGCAAAAACTCTAATGACAGGAAGCTATAAGATGCACCATAATCAAACAAGCATAGAGCTAAAAAAGTATACAAATAAACATGACCTGTGATGACGTCAGCTAAGTAATCTGGCTCCGAAACCTGCTCAGGCTCCGGCTCAAGGGCTAGACTATAAGCCTTCCCCTGGGGTCCCTTCTGCTGCTGCAAATATTGCCCAAACCTCTGCTGCTGAGTCGGAAGCGGCCCTCTAGGTCCCTTGGCTGCTGGACACTCCCGAAGCTGATGGGTGGCAGACCCGCAAGCTAAACACTGCCCTAACCTCTTCCTGCAGATGGAAGCGTCATGGCCTACCCTCTTACAGAATACACACAAACCTCCCTTCTGCTGCTGCCGGGGTCCTGGGGCTCTAACTGGCGGGGTCGGGTGATGTGGTGTAGGGGGACGGTAAGTCTGCTGGTGCGGCGTCGGTGCTCTCTGCTGGAAAGCCTGACGCTTGGACGGTCCCTCGAGGTGTACAGAAGCCGGCCTCTTACAAGACAGAAGATGCTCCTCGATGCTTCGGGCCAACTCTAGGCTCTGGTAGTAGTCAGTCGTACCGTTCGCCACTATAAGAATGCCAATGTCTGGAACTAGACCATGGCAAAACCTACGCGTCATCTCCTCTGGGTCTGCAACCATACTAGGAGCGAAACGGCTCAGGCGACTAAACTCTGCCGCATACTCATCGACAGAACGGTTCCCCTGCTGGATGTTCTGGAATCGTAGCCCCATGGCTACTCTAGCGGTGGTCAAGAAGAATTTCTTCTTGAACTGGGTCTTAAACTGATACCAAGTGGCCCTCCCTCTCGCAAATAATGGCTCATTCCGGAACCAAACTCCTGCCAAGTCTATCAGCAGAAATTCTGCTGCCTCGACCTGGAGGTCATCCGGCATCCTAACTCCAAGGAGCTTCCTCTCTACCGAGTCTAGCCAGTCATCTGCTACTACTATACCCTCAGTCCCTGAGAACTCCTTGGGGTTCAGACCCATGAAGTCCTTGATCGTCCCCGCTCTTTGTCATGGCTCTACAGGTGGTGGGACAACGGTACGTTCCTCAGAACGCTCCATGCTCTGACGGAGTAGGGTAGTCTGCTCCTGATGGGTCGTTAGGAACCCCTGGATCAGAGTGAGCAGTTGGTTTCCGTCGAGTGTGACGGAAGCCTGGGTAGGTATAATAATAGGGGGTGGTGGAAGTATCGGGTCCTGCTGGGACTGCGATGTGGAAGGTGGTGGAGACATCTGGGTTTGTGGATTTGTGGAGTGGAGGAATATGGTAGGTGGAGGTGTATCAGTCAACTGGTCAGCTGACTGGATATAGAGTGTGCCATTCTCAGGTGTGACATACTGGGATGAACGAGTAAGCACCATCTAATTACAATAAAAAGGACTTATAAGGACTCTTTTAAAGTAAACAATCATAGACAAGAAAATCTAATTATAATAGCAAGCATGTGATGTATTTCCTATGTTGCAACCCTAGTATTCCTCTAGGTGTTCTAAGCGTCATTCCTAATGTTGTCTAATTACCTTAAGTTCCTAATTGCAGGCATGCTTGGTACAATAACGTAACCAAATAATTTAGTCAGGACCTGCATGGGCCACCACTAAAAACATGTCACGATCCGCTATCCAAATTGTTGGGCTGGGCCAAGTCATGTCCAGCCTACGCTTGAGATAAAGCGCAGTAAGCTGTTCTAGAAGTAACAAGTTAAGACTAAATGTGCTAACAGTTCTAATAGTAAATAAAAGTCATAAATGCTCCAAACACAAAAGCCGTCTCATATAGAAATAAGTCCAAGTACAAGTCTGAAATGTAAAACTGGATACATGTCCAGTTACAAAATACGTAGTCTAATACATGACTACTCTCAAAAGTCTAAAGCAAAAAGACAACTAGACGAGGTTTCCCGCAGGTACATCCTCGTAAGGTAAAGCCTGGTCCTTGGCAGTAACTCTATAATACGAATCACAGAGCAACTCCTCCTCAGTAAGTATACCTACAACGTTATCCTGTCAGGACGGGAGCAAGTACTGAATCTAACAAACATATAATACTGATCATGTGATGAAAAGAAATGACATATCATGTTTATCCGGTTTTAGCTACATTTTATCATGACAATAATTTATTGTTTTTAAAGTTTAAAACTGTAGTAGGTGAGTGATCAGTCAATAGGTAATCAGGATGTACAGCGGTACATATCAATTTTCTGAAGTATACATACGTATACTTAACGGCATCGGTGTACATCCATACACAAATACGGGACCAGACATATGACACAGATACATATAGAATGTAACGGTGCTCGGTAAATACATACGGAGAAGGGGGTCATGATCACGTACACTACTAGTTGTTTCCCCTTAACCCGTTATTTAAACATGTGAGAGATATGAAAAGTATCCTAAACATGGCAGAGACTGAAAGTAATACAACATGCAAAGTTTTAACTTGCTACCCCAAGGATCAGCATTTAACATGGTTGGTAAATCACAGTTTATTGTTATAGCAGTATGTAAAGTTCGTAGAAAGTACTTGCCTCTAGCAAAGCAAAGCAGCGATAAGAATGCTATAAATGCCTGGTAACTCGTCACTGTAGAAATAAATACATAACTTAGTTTTTTACACTAAGTTAAACACTAAGACACTAAGTGGTGCAACACGACTTGTGAATGGGCACCTAGCCAAAATGATGACTTTAGCATAGGAGACCAATATGGGGTGACACAATACTCAAACTAACTTTCTAGGATCTTTACACTAGTGCGGGGTGAGGTCCAATACGACTAAAACACAAAACAACACAAAAAGTTGCAAGTCGTAATTATTCAATAAATAAATCAACTGTACATTATGTTCCAACAATTTTTGAGATAGACAAAAAGCTTAATTTTATATAAAATAAAGTACCAATATGATCCTTGTTAATTATAGAAATTTATTATAATTTTTCTGGAATTTATTAACCAGTACATGTATTTTATAAAAATCAGTTTCATAAGTACACAGAAAGTGAGTTCTGGTTTCATATGCCAAAACAGTGGCAAAACTATAAATTAAATACTGTAAAAATTATGATAAATTAGCTAAATTAACATAGTATCTAAATACTATTTTTCCAGAATTTTAACAGCAATAAAAGTATTTTTAGAAATTCAAAAACAGCATGGTACACAATTGAAATTAAATAATTAATTATCTGCGTATTTTGTTCATGTACATAATTTGAACCAGAGTTCAAATACAGGACCCAAGGCCATGAATCAAGTCCAATATGACTTGTACAGGTCTTGAATGTGTGAAAACACATTGGAGCCCAAAAACTTATGCTAGGCTTGGACACCAAATGGTTGCAGTAATTTAAAATACACAAAAATATAAAGAGGTAAAAGTACAAAAATAAATATTTATATTTTAACAAGGTAAAATTATACATAGTAGTCATATAAATATGACAAGTGTATTTACATATATTAAAGTATAACATATGTACAATATTACATAAATTATATAGGCTAAACAGTTATGTATGTATACATATACATATATATATATATATATATATATATATATATATATATATATATATATATATATATATATATATATATATATATATATATATATATATTTTATGTATATATATATATATATATATATATATATATATATATATATATATATATATATATATATATATATATATATATATATATATATATATATATACTTTCTTATATATATATAATATATATATATATATATATATATATATATATATATATATATATATATATATATATATATATATAAATAACAGTAAATATATATGATAATAGTAATATAATATATATATAATAGTATACATATATATACACAAAATACATATATATATATATATATATATATATATATATATATATATATATATATATATATATATATATATATATATATATATATATATATATATATATATATATACATATATATATATACACTCATACATTAAAATGCTAAATATAGAATATGTATTTATATAAATAAATACTGTACATATACGTATATAACAGTATATATATATATATATATATATATATATATATATATATATATATATATATATATATATATATATATATATAATAAAATATATATACAGAAATACATATATACATATACGTATGTATATGTATATATATATATATATATATATATATATATATATATATATATATATATATATATATATAAACAAAAAATAAAACAAAAAGAAAAAGAAAAAGGAAAACAAACAACAGCGGGGGAGGGGGGGGGGTTCGAACTCGGCCCAGGGGGTCGGGTTCTCGGGCTCAGTCGGGCTGGCCAGGGGGTCGGCCCGCACTTTGTGTTAGGATCAGGGTTTAGTTTAGTTATATTTAGGTTTTAGGTTGGTATATTATAACCCGATAAAATAATCTTGTGTCCTGACAGTTAAGGACACAAGAGTCTACGTGTCTTAGGCTAGCACGACACGCACGATTCTAATCTCGCGTGTCCGAGCACTGGGCTAGGATCCTCGTGTCCGGGCGAACCATATACGTGTGTACGAGACACGTACGACACGGTTTTCACACTGCTACTTACGTGTCCGGCGAGCGCGGGGGGGGAGGGGGGTTTCGAGGGTGCTGGACGGCGTAGGAGTTGATGTGGACGTGGCGCTCGGGCGGCGCTGCGTCCAGCTCGACGTGGCACGTCGTTTGGTGGTGGTGGATGGGGGTGATCGTCGTCGGGGAGTTGGCGTTGGGTGGATGGCCGGAGTTATGGTTTAGGCGAACGGAAATGGGGAGAAAGGGGGTCTGTGGGGGGTCGGCGGCGAGCTAGGGTTAGGGCTTAGGGTCTGGGGTTTCGTTTTATAGGAAGAGGAGGTCGGTTGTGGCGTCGGGCTGGCCGAAAATGGCGGGGGCAGCTGATTGGCGGTCGTCAGGGGTAGGTGAGTACGTGGGGGGGGGGGGTGACGGTCGATTTTCAATAAGGCCCCTAGGAATTAGGAATTTGCATAAAGACCCTATCCAAGACTGAATGCAAAATAAAATTTGCATCCCGTACTTAAAATAAATAACTAATTACAAACTGACTTCTAAACAATTTGAAATATTACAAACAGCTTTTAAGACATTTTAATAAATTGCAAAGCTACCTTAAAACATTTCAATAAATTGCAAAATGGTATTTTAGCTATTAAAACTCATTTAAAAATCATTTAAAAATTCTAGAAAAATTCGTAAAAATTATAATAAATTATTTTAATGCTAAACAGGTCATTAGCAACTAATTAATTCTAATTTAATTAATTTTAAAAAACAGGGGCTGACACCTTTAGCTATGTGGATTCTTCTCTTTTATTATCAAGCCTACTTGTACAAGTTGAAAACATGCGATTTATTATGTGAAGGCTAAGATGAGGCAAGTTCACCGAAACTATCCCACCTGAGCGAGCGGTTGCCTTGACCGAGCAATGTCTCCGAGCAAGCCGTTGCAAGGCTAAGTCCGAACGCCGTCGGCATTTCGATTCCTCCGATTGACTGAGCGGGACGGGGCACTACATCGCATCCCCGTCCCGCCCAGCCGCCGCCGCGCTGCCGCCACCGCCGATGCCGCGTCCATCACCACCACCACCACAATCATCTCCACCACCTTCACTATCGCCACCACCACAATCATCTCCACCACCTTCACTATCACCACCACCACTGCCACCCACCATTACCATCACCACCCCCACCACTTTCACCAACACCATCACCATTACCATCACCACCCCCATCACCTTCACCAACAGCACCCCTGCTCCGCCGCCGCCCCGCTCTGCCTCCCCTGCGCCCCAGCCCTGGCTCCGCCCCCTCCCCCCTAGCCACCCGCTTCGTCCCCCCCCCCCCCCCCCCCCCGCGCCCCCCCTCCCCCAACACTACCACCGCTCCGCCCCCTCCCCCGCTTCCGCTCCGCCCCCCTGCGTCCTAGCCCACGTGTCAGTCTTCTATTAGTTTTTTTTATTTGTTTGGACATGTCATCGATTGACGTGTCAATGAAAAGCTGACATGTGACGGACAGACCAAAAATGCTGGACCGAATCTGCGATCCAAATAGTGCCGTTGTTGTTTTTATCAACATAGTTTGTTGTTGAGTGCTGGCCGTGAGAGAGTACATGGCCATACATAGTTCAATCTTGCATTGCGTGGATTGATTGACATAGTATTGACCAAGAAAAGGACTGGTCATAAAAGGGGTTGGCTATATCTTACATTTCCATACCATGTTTCAAAGAGGAAGGCCCTGTTTGGATAGTCACTTTAACTTAGGTTTCTGAGTTATAATGCATCAAAGAGAATAAAGTATGTTTGGATACACACAACTCAAAAATAAAGTTATAAAAAAATTCTTGGAAAGTATTGTTTAAAAGTTACTTTCATAAAGTAACTTTTAGTTGTTTTTTGGAAGCAACTTTCACACTTCCACAGCTTTTACACTCTCCCACCCGTTCTCTCTCTCACCTATCACAGTCACACTCAAGAGTAAAAATACACGAAGAAGCCGGCTGACTCCTCCTCCGGTGAAGATCCGACGACCTCCACGCCGGCGCCATAGCCGACCTCGACGTCGTCGAACTCGAAGACAAACTCGCGACCTCGACCGAGGGGACGAGACCTCCACGCTGGCGCCCTCCTCGCCGGGGGCGGGGACGCCGGCAGTGGGGACGCGGAAGCGGCCAAGGAAGTTGCGGCCGGTCGAGCCGGAGCGGTCGTTGTGGACGGAGACGTCGATGGGGAAGTCGTCGAAACTGGAGACGAGGAAGACGAGCGGCTCGTTCTAGACCGGAGGCGGTGGTGGTCGAACTCGACCTCCACGAACGGCGATGACGAGCCCTGGCCGTCTTTCGGCATGAGGTTGTGGGCCGCCACCACGCCGGTGCCGTAGCCGACCTCGACGTCGTCTGGAAGTGACTGCAGCGGAGACGTCGAACGATGGTGGTTGTCGTCGGCTACCGGGCAGATCTCGTGGTTGTCGGTCCTCTCCGTACCTCAAGCCCGACGCCGACACGAACTGCTGGACACAGTTGTACACAGTTGAGAGGGACAGGGACACAGTTGTACACACTTGAGAGGGACACTGCTGGACACGAACTGCTGGACACATCGTAAAAAAATAGTTTCTAAAAATATTTTACCAAACATAATCTTAAAAAAAAAATTCCAAAAATTATTTTTCAGTTGAAAGTAACCAAACGCAAACTCAGAATCTCTATACTCATAAAACAATTTTATAACTTACTTTCATAAAACTGTTTTCAGAACAAAATTTCAGAAAGACTATCCAAACGGACCCGAAGTTTCTATCTCATATTTCTGGTCCCAATCCTTTTAAAATCACATATTCAAGGTCAAATATTTGTAAAGGAGAACAATATTGAGTAAATAGAAAGAAGGACGTTTTTGTGTATCGGAGGAGAACAATATTTCAATACCACATATTCAATTATCTATCTCTTTTTTTTTCTGTATCGAAGAGGGTAACTGACGTTATCTTTTTTAAAAAAATTAGGTAAAAAATGCAGTAATAAATTAGGTAAAAAATTGACGTTATCTATCACATATTCAATATGTGCTCGTCATCATTACAGTAATAAATACGGTGGACAACATCAATACAGTAATAAATGCAGTGAGAAATATCCATACCATAAAGTAATCAATAACGTCATTCCAAATGCATTGGCCACGTTTAAAGAAAACATACAAAAGGAAAACACGTCTATAGGAAGGACATTTTTCTTTTGGATAACACTCTTTCTAAGGACCTTTTTTTTTCTTTTTCTTTTTTTATAATTGTGAAACCCATTTATTTTGTGATTAATTAAATAGTGTTTTAGTATTATTATTATTAGTAAATTTATTATTATTATTATTAAATATTTTTGAGTGCAAAAGATTTCGAAAAGTAATAATTAACAACATGGCTTTTTGAGTTCAGACCCAGACCCGAGTCCGAACCCAGACCCGAGTCCGAACCCAGACCCAGGCCTGAGCCCAAACCCATATCTTTTCATTTCTTTCCTATTTAATCTGACTTGGTTTACTAATTATAAAAAAATATATATATATTTTTGTACGTTGGTGAGCTGGTCCCCAAGGACCAGCATTTTCGTGTGATGACTCCCTCTCCCATCCCTATTCTTACTCACCCTCAACTTCTCTGGACCACACGAGCTCAACCAACTTCCCTTAATAAATTCCCACTTTCCCCACTCCCATTCACAGAGAACAACCCATAAACTCCCTATCTGTTCCCACCTCTTCACGAAATCATCAGTAGACAAAACACTCTCATCTCTCCCTCTTCAATTCTCTATTTTTTCCCCTTCCCCTCACCAGAACTCTTCCAAACCCCCACGCCACTCAAACCCTCACCCCGCGCCCCTGGCCTGACGACCGCCGACCACCCTTCGGCTTCCCTCACCGACGTCCGGCGACCTCCCCTGTCCGGCCGACCGCTGCGCCCGCCCCAGCGGAGCGCACGCCCTTCTGGCGACCGCACCACCCCACCCCGACCAGCGCGCCCCCTTTCGGCGCCTCCTCCGGCGACCACCTTCGTGGCGGAGCTCCCTGGCCCACGCCCCGTACGGCCACACCCCGTCGACAGCCCCCTGTCGTCGGCTCTCCCCGGCCGTTTCCCCCGACGCTGAGTTTCCCTTGGCGTTACTGTCGGTCAGCGCTGCCCTAGCCGCTGTCCCTTGGCCAGCACCCCTGGTCAGTTCCCTTGGCCGAGCTTTCTCCTGTTGGCGCCCCTGTCGTGCCCTAGATTCTGAGTTTCTCGGCGTTGCTTCGACGACGCTGGTTCCAGCGCTGCTTCGGAGAGTTATTCGCTGCTCTGGATTATTCTTTCCTTCTTTAATATTCATCTGAGAGCTCTAGCCGAGCAATCCGAGGTATAACCCCCATGTCCCACTATTTTTATTATTTTGTCGATGATGAAATGGTCCCCAATTCCCTTTGGGAATTCGGTTTTAGCGAAGTCGTAATTTTCCGGGACTTTCGGAAAGGTCCTGTGAATTGTTTTGAATTCTCGGAATATTTTGGGAATTGATTCTTGGTTTGTTTTAGCTTTCCGGACTTTTCCGGGAACGTTCTGTGATTTGTGGAATTGGAATCGGACTTCCGAAATTATTTCGGGTCGTCCCGATTATGCTGTGGATTGGTTGTGGAAATTTTATATATATAAAATGCGGGTTTTTCCCTGGTTTGGGACTTGCAGGAATTATCGGCACCATTTTCCCAGTTTTTGGGTTGACCAAAAACAGAGGAGATGTTGCCCGATTTTTCCGTAAATCCTGAATTATTTTCAAAATGAATTTAAAATGATTTTCGGAATTTATTCGATATTTGATTTTTGGGTGACGACCGTATCGGTCAATGGATCCGGCTAAGTGCAAACGATACCGGCCCCGCCCGGACGTTGAGGCAATTAGCCAAAATGAGGATCGGACCATATCTGAGACTTTTGACTTATCATTATTTTATTATTTATTTCTGTTTACATTTATTTAATATTTTCAGTTTAGGACTAACGTCAGTCTTATCTTATTTTAATTTATGTAAATAAATTGTAATGGGCATAAGCCCAGCTGGCTGGTTTGTAACTGTAATAGCTTAGGTTTTTCTGTCATTTTCTGGTTTTTCGTGTTTTTATTATTTAACGATTAAAATGATTAAAAAGTATTTTTTTCGTATAAAATTAATTAATATTTTCTCACGTAAAAAAAATTGACAAGTTTGTTAATAATTAAAAATCACGTGTTTTCTCACTAAAATAAGAAAAAAATTTAGCTTTATATTTATATTTATAAAATTACCAAGTTTTCATAAATAGTCTGGCAGCGACGATGTTTTCCCGAATTCAAAGTTAAAGTGATCTTTTTTCCTCGTATTAAATCAACGCACAATAATCGTATTTTTCTGTGTTTGGTTAATTAAAAGAATTAAAATGGATTAGGACACAATTAGAGATTTCAACTAGCGTAACTAGATTGGTAACCCTGGTTTCTGAGTCAATTTCTCGAATGTAGGAATTCGAGGACGATCCTAATTCCCATCTTGAAGTCTTCAACTTTCTAGTCCAGTCCATTTTGAGGCAAGTACATTTTGTGTTAGTTTACAATTATTTAGTAATCGTTTTAATGCAAGTTTAAACCACGATGCAACACGGAACTCTCTCTGAGAGCACTGACTGTAACTACTGTAACTATTGGGGACTGGAGGAGTAGTGTAATGAGTATGACCACATCCAAACTACTGTAACTACTGTAACTATATTAGCTTACCCCTCATACACACGGGAATAAGCCGTATCTTACTGTAACAAACCCAAGCCGGTCATATTTAATTGCCTATTCACATCACAGAACTGTAACTGTTTTAAAACTGTAACTGCTTTATTGTGGATTTCAAAACTGTTTAAAAGTGCATGATTCTATTATTATTTCAATTGTCAAATTAGCATGAATTGTACTTTGCTCCCTCCTGACTGGAGATCCAATATTTTTAGGTATCACTGTTGAGACTTTGTTCCGCGATATTTCCAAGGCCCAACTAGAAGACGAGGATTTCGAGACTGATGAGTTGTTTGCCTAGAGTTTTCTTTTCTTCTTGATGTATGTAGAAATGGTTTAAGTTGTATCTTTCATTTCATTGTAAAAGTTTAATAAAGTTTTAAATTTCCGAATTTTGAGTTGTGACAGATATAGATGTTGTTGTGGTTACCTGCTAATGGAACAGCTTACTGCCGCCGTCTCAACAACGGTGAAGGCTGGACATGATCCGGTTCGACCCAATTATTTGGGATCGGGTCGTGACATATTTTTAGTGGTGGCCCATGCAGGTCAGAACAACAACTTAGGAAAACATACCTAGAAACAATTAGAACACTATAACATTGATTTGTCACGACATAGGTCCGAATTATATATAAATAAATATTTTCGATTGATTATAGACTGGTAGGATACCTTGCTTATGTTTGTACCCTAAACCTTCCAGATTATAACCAAGGAAAGGACCAATCCTGCTGGCGATGAGGTGTCATCTCCGGATCATACCCCATCTCCTCAACCAAGTCCAGGGTCTTTTCCCTCGCGGCTGATTGACCGTCCCCATAATGCATCCAGTAAAGTTTTCACTACACTGGCGATTCCTACCTCTTCTCAAACTGAGTTGCATTTCCTTGGTGGAGTATCCATTCCTGTTGCTCTACTAGTATCAGCAAACGCCTCCTAAATGGTTGTCCCATTTCAAGAAATCTTGGAGTTCCAGAAAGCTCAAGATGAAGCCCAGCAGGAACAGATGAATATCACGAGAGAAGACATGAAGAACGTCAATGATGTAGCCTTAGCTATCTTAAACCAAGTTGGAGCAGAACCTCGTCCTAGGAGGGATACCCCTGAATCTAGAAGATATTTGGGTCCCATCAAGTACTCTACTTTCCGGCAGTCTTATCGTAGGAGGCTATTGGCTTGTGACTACTGCAAGAGGCCTGGTCATCAGGCCGTTAGTTGCCGTAAGAGATTGGGACAATGTTTGGCATGTAGATCTGCTGAACATCGGGTAAAGGATTGCCCCTTATCTTTCCATCATACCAGAGTACATATCCCAGCAACACCTGTTAGGCCACAACCTAGGGACTCTCTTCCTATCCAGCAGACCCTGCCTCCTACTATAAGGCATGATGCAGAGTCGAGGTTCATAGAAGATGAAGCAGTTGGAGACTGCTCATGCAAGAGCCAGAACCATGAAGAATGGTACCTAGGACTGCTGAATAGCATTATCTTTTTTTTTTTTTGGAAGTTGTAACAGGATGTCCTTAGATCAATCATAAGAGTTTTTGCTGTAATTCTCCACATGAATAAAATTCTTAGTTACACCTTTATGGCAGATGTTTTCCTGATAGTCTTCCCGGATTATCCCAGGTCTAGACATAGGATTCACCATTGACCTAGTCCCCGACTCTTTCCCTATTTCTAAAGGATGTTACAGAGTCAACCCGAAGGAGGCCAAGAAGATGAAGGATCAAATCAATGAAGGCTCTAGGATTTATCCAAGATGGAACTTCACCTTAGGGAACACCTATTTTGTTTGTGCCCAAGAAGGATGGAACAACGGATGTGCATCGATTACCAGCCACTAAAGAACAAGTACCCTCTGCCTGGATCGAGGATCTGTTTGATCTGTTTGTGTGGAGTTAGGGTGTTTCAAAGTTTGATTTAAGATCTGACTACCATCAAATCAAAGTCAGGAATGAGGACATTTCCAAGACGGCGTTCAAACACCAAAGTATGGGTAGTTTCTTTGGTCATGACGTTGGACTGGCAAATGCTCCTGCTGTGTTCATGAGTCTCATGAACAGAGTTTTTTATGAGTATTTGAATCAGTTTATCTTCTCCATAGATAACATTCTGATATATTCAAAGACTGAAGAAGAGCATGAAGAACATCTGAGGAAAGTTCTGGAAACTTTGAAGAAAAAGAAGTTTTATGGTAAGTTATCTGAACGTGGATTTTCTTTGACAAGGTGGATTTTTGGCCATGTTGTCAAGAGAAAAAATTTCGATGGAAGATAGCTGCTGTTGAAAAGTGGTATATCCCAAGTTCAAATTCGGAAGTTTCTTGAACCTGGCTGGTTACTATCAGAAGTTCGTGAAGAATTTTGCCAAGATTGCTGAGCCGATGATGAAGCTCACTTGGAAGAATAAAGAGTTCATCTGGACGAAAGATTGCCAGGCGGCATTGAGGAGCTGAAGAAGAGACTTACCACTACACCAATCCTTGCGCTACCCGCAGGAACCGGTGGTTTCTCAATTTACAGTAATGCCTCTGGAAAAGGACTGGGTTGCGTTCTTCAACAACATGGAAAAGTAATTGCTTACACATCTAGGCAACTACAGACTCATGAGAAGAATTATCCCACACCTAATTTGAAATTTGCTGCAATTATCTTTACTTTGAAGCTATGAAAGCATGATTTTTATGGAAATGGAGTAAAAATATATACGGACTAAAAAAGTCTGAAATATGTCTTCACTCAGAAAGAGCTGAATGTTAGACAAAGAAGATGGCTGAAGCTGATGAAGGATTTCAACATCGACCCGCTATACCATCCGGGTAGGGCTAATGTGATCGCTGATACATTTAGTCGATACCTAGTGGCGATGTTCTTAACCAAGGAGTGGCACCTACTAGAAGACGTCGAGAAGCTTGGACTGGAGGTTATACTACCTGGAGATAGAAGGACGGAGCTGGATGCTGATTCAGTATTGATGAAGTTCGAGGCTGATGGACAAAATCAAGAGAACGTAGTTTCAAAACGAGGCACTTTGCAGGCTTAGAGATCAAGTGTTGGCAGGAACACTTGAGGGTTTCTAGATTGATCAGCAGTGGAACTCTGAAGAATGGTACGAGACTTTGCGTATCGGCTGACAAACGGAGGAACGAGTTGATGAAAGAAATGCACCAGTCGCAGTATTCCATATATTCAGGAGCTAATAAGATGTATCGGAATATGCCTCCATTGATTGGTGCTATGGAATGAAGAAGGACAATTCCAGGTATGGGATTAGATGTGAATTTGTCAACATGAGAAATTTAGCAAGAGAACAACAAGTTTGTTGCAGCCGCTGGACAATTCGGAGTGGAAGTAGAAGCATATAACAATGAACTTTGAGTAAGGATTGCCTTGTTCCCAAGGAGGGAAGGGCACCAATTGGATTATAGTGGACCGACTGACTAAGTCAATACACTTTATTCCCTTCAAGGTTAGTTTATTCACCGAGAAGTTGGCAGCATTGTACGAGAGGCACCCCTACCGGATTTATGGAGTACAAACCGGCGGATAATCAAAGAGGATAATCCAGACGCTTGAAGATATGTTAGATCTTGTGTTTTGGAAATTGGAGGGTCTTGGAGAAGATCATTTAAAATTTGTAGAGTTTCCTTACAACAACTACCAAGTTAGCATCGTCAATCAGTGGAATTTGAAGAAGGAGATAGCGTCTTTTGTAAAGATTTTCTCGTACTAGAGGAACGATCAGTGTTAGCAGAGCAGGAAAGTTGAGCCAGCTCAGACGCTATATTTCGGATCCGAGTCCCATATTAGATAATTCAGAGCTGAAGATTGGACTCAACCTTTTAGTGCCAGAGAAACCAGTTGCAAGCGTAGTCAGAGGTGAGAAGAAGATCAGAATTTGAGCCATCACTTAAACTCCTATTCCTTATCTTTTCGTTCTAAACTTGACTGATGCTGCTAAATTAGCCTAGTTTTGCAAGCTATCTTTTTATCAAGCTTGATCATGACGGTATTTTATTGGGTGCACCCACTAAAATATTGTCTAATCAGGACCGGTGCATGATGGTCTGATCAACCTCGTGTACTTTGGTTCGCTTTTGTATTTTATGCATGGATGATATCATAAATGAAACTTGTCCCTAAACCGTCTCATCCACGACTGTCTTGGAAATTCTTATTGTTGGACCTGAGTTACGGGCGTAGTACCCGTACTGTTTGAATCTCCTACCCTGCCTTTAATTTCGAGGACAAAATTTTCTAAGGAGGGAAGATTGTGAAACCCATTTATTTTGTGATTAATTAAATAGTGTTTTAGTATTATTATTATTAGTAAATTTATTATTATTATTATTAAATATTTTTGAGTGCAAAAGATTTCGAAAAGTAATAATTAACAACATGGCTTTTTGAGTTCAGACCCAGACCCGAGTCCGAACCCAGACCCGAATCCGAACCCAGACCCAGGCCTGAGCCCAAACCCATATCTTTTCATTTCTTTCCAATTTAATCTGACTTGGTTTACTAATTATAAAAAATATATATATATATTTTTGTACGTTGGTGAGCTGGTCCCGAAGGACCAGCATTTTCGTGTGATGACTCCCTCTCCCATCCCTATTCTTACTCACCCTCAACTTCTCTGGACCACACGAGCTCAACCAACTTCCCTTAATAAATTCCCACTTTCCCCACTCCCATTCACAGAGAACAACCCATAAACTCCCCATCTGTTCCCACCTCTTCACGAAATCATCAGTAGACAAAACACTCTCATCTCTCTCTCTTCAATTCTCTATTTTTTCCCTTCCCCTCACCAGAACTCTTCCAAACCCCCACGCCACTCAAACCCTCACCCCGCGCCCCTGGCCTGACGACCGCCGACCACCCTTCGGCTTCCCTCGCCGACATCCGGCGACCCCCCCTGTCCGGCCGACCGTCGCGTCTGCCCCAGCGGAGCGCGCGCCCTTCCGGCGACCTCGCCACCCCACCCCGACCAGCGCGCCCCTTTCGGCGCCTCCTCCGGCGACCACCTTCGTGGCCAAGCTCCCTGGCCCACGCCCCGTGCGGCCACACCCCGTCGACAGCCCCCTGTCGTCGGCTCTCCCCGGCCGTTTCTCCCGACGCTGAGTTTCCCTTGGCGTTACTGCCGGTCAGCGCTGCCCTAGCCGCTGTCCCTTGGCCAGCACCCCTGGTCAGTTCCCTTGGCCGAGCTTTCTCCTGTTGGCGCCCATGTTGTGCCCTAGATTCTGAGTTTCTCGGCGTTGCTTCGACGACGCTGGTTCCAGCGCTGCTTCGGAGAGTTATTCGCTGCTATGGATTATTCTTTCCTTCTTTAATATTCATCTGAGAGCTCTAGCCGAGCAATCCGAGGTATAACCCCCCTGTCCCACTATTTTTATTATTTTGTCGATGATGAAATGGTCCCCAATTCCCTTTGGAATTCGGTTTTAGCGACGTCGTAATTTTCCGGAACTTTTGGAAAGGTCCTGTGAATTGTTTTGAATTCCCGGAATATTTCGGGAATTGATTCTTGGTTTGTTTTAGCTTTCCGGACTTTTTCGGAAACGTTCTGTGATTTGTGGAATTGGAATCGGACTTCCGAAATCATTTCGGGTCGTCCCGATTATGCTGTGGATTGGTTGTGGAAATTTTATATGTATAACATGCGGGTTTTTCCCTGGTTTGGGACTTGCAGGAATTATCGGCGCCATTTTCCCAGTTTTTGGGTTGACCAAAAACAGAGGAGATGCTGTCCGATTTTTCCGTAAATCCTGAATTATTTTCAAAATAAATTTAAAATGATTTTCGGAATTTATTCGATATTTGATTTTTGGGTGACGACCATATCGGTCAATGGACCCGGCTAAGTGCAAACGATACCGACCCCGTCCGGACGTTGAGGCAATTAGCCAAAATAAGGATCGGACCATATCTGAGACTTTTGACTTATCATTATTTTATTATTTATTTCTGTTTACATTTATTTAATATTTTCAGTTTAGGACTAACGTCAGTCTTATCTTATTTCAATTTATGTAAATAAATTGTAATGGGCATAAGCCCAGCTGGCTGGTCTGTAACTGTAATAGCTTAGATTTTCCTGTCATTTTTGGTTTTTCGTGTTTTTATTATTTAACGATTAAAATGATTAAAAAGTATTTTTTTCGTATAAAATTAATTAATATTTTCTCACGTAAAAAAAATTGACAAGTTTGTTAATAATTAAAAATCACGTGTTTTCTCACTAAAATAAGAAAAAAATTTAGCTTTATATTTATATTTATAAAATTACCAAGTTTTCATAAATAGTCTGGCAGCGACGATGTTTTCCCGAATTCAAAGTTAAAGTGATCTTTTTCCCTCGTATTAAATCAACGCACAATAATCGTATTTTTCTGTGTTTGGTTAATTAAAAGAATTAAAATGGATTAGGACACAATTAGAGATTTCAACTAGCGTAACTAGATTGGTAACCCTGGTTTCTGAGTCAATTTCTCGAATGTAGGAATTCGAGGACGATCCTAATTCCCATCTTGAAGTCTTCAACTTTTCAATCCAGTCTATTTTGAGACAAGTACATTTTGTGTTAGTTTACAATTATTTAGTAATCGTTTTAATGCAAGTTTAAACCACGATGCAACACGGAACTCTCTCTGAGAGTACTGACTGTAACTACTGTAACTATTGGGGACTGGGGGAGTAGTGTAATGAGTATGACCCACATCCAAACTACTGTAACTACTGTAACTATATTAGCTTACCCCTCATACACACGGGGATAAGCCGTATCTTACTGTAACAAATCCAAGCCGGTCATATTTCATTGCCTATTCACATCACAGAACTGTAACTGTTTTAAAACTGTAACTGCTTTATTGTGGATTTCAAAACTGTTTAAAAGTGCATGATTCTATTATTATTTCAATTGTCAAATTAGCATGAATTGTACTTTGCTCCCTCCTGACTGGAGACCCAACATTTTTAGGTATCACTGTTGAGGCTTTGTTCCGCGATATTTTCAAGGTCCCAACTAGAAGACGAGGATTTCGAGACTGATGAGCTGTTTGCCTAGAGTTTTCTTTTCTTCTTGATGTAATGTAGAAATGGTTTAAGTTGTATCTTTCATTTCATTGTAAAAGTTTAATAAAGTTTTAACTTTTCAAATTTTGAGTTGTGACAGATATAGATGTTGTTGTGGTTACCTGCTAATGGAACAGCTTACTGTCGCCGTCTCAACAACGGTGCAGGCTGGACATGATCCGATTCGACCCAATTATTTGGGATCGGGTCGTGACAATAATTTTGTTCTATCGGGAGAGCTGACGGACGTTATTTTTTTTTTAAAAAAAGGTAAAACACCCTTCAAAAAGGCGTTTTTGTGCGCTTTTTTTTTTTTTTTTTTTTTTTTTTTTTGCTTTTTTTTGCTAATTTTATGCTTTGGTCGAGGTTTTGAGAAAAAAAATTGTGCTTTGGGTGAAAATTTTGCTATATTTTATCCTCTTCTCCCATGCAATTTCTACTCCTCATGTAGGCACGGTGCTACTGCTGATGTGATCTCTTCTTATTCTGTTCATTCCATATAAGTCAGCATCTTATTTAAATCAAGGTTTAAACTTTTTCTCTTTTACTCAATTGGCGTATATATATACTTTGTTTCATAATTTGACAATAATATTGATGAGTAATTATCACAATTTTGATTTCCCTTTCTCAAAGTACGGAAAAAAATCATAGTTCATTAGGATGGGGTAGAATTTCAAATCCTTACCAAATCATGTTATAAGATAAAAGTCTTCCTTTCGGGTTTTGTTGTTGTTGCAGCCCTTGCTCGGGCGGCATTACTGGCATTGAATACAGGAGTGAGCATTATTTTTATTTTATTTTGAACCGAGAATTGAATTAAATTAAAGATAATTTGGTTTGGTTTGAAAAAATAATAATATTTTAATTTTAATTTTTTAAATGTAAAAATTAATTATTCGATTTTAATTTCAGTTTTGGTTTCAATTTTGGTGCAAAACTTAAAGCCTAATATAACTTACACAATTATAACTTTCATAATACATAGTTTGTGGTTAAAAGTATGTATATTTTTGTTTATAATTTAAAAATGACAAATATATGCATATGTTTCAAAGTTCAACTTTGATAATTTAATAGTTAGTCTAATTTTGTAATCAATTTTACATATAATAAATGTATTTATAAAAATTATATTTTTAAATATAATTTAACAATATTTTCAATTTTGGGTCCGATCTATTATATAAAATTATTCCAACCGAAGAAACTAAATAAATCGAATGATCGATTCGGTTCAGTTTCGATTATGGTTAATTTCGATTTCGATTTTAAATTTTTAAAAATGAGATTTATTCAGTTTTGAAACCGAATAAATTGGATGAATACTCTATTTAAAAAATAGTACTCTTAGGTTATGATTGGATTGGTGACAAGTGAAAAAAATATGAGCTATTTAGTATTAGACTCTCGCATAAGAGTGTATATTAGGTTTTGGATCTTGAAATTTTTTAATGTTAGGATTTGAGTCTCGAAATTACTGTTCTTTAGCCTACGTGAACAATAATTTCGAGATTCAAACCATAACGTTGGACAATTCCAAACCCTAATATCCACTGTTATGTGATACCATGATACTAAATATCCAAAAAAAAAAAAAAATACTTCCAATTATAAGTTACACCGGGAGGCTACACAAAACCATACGAAAGGATGATTTTTTTTTTTGATATCCGCACGAATTATTTTGTGTATGCTATATTGAATGTCTCTTGGGTTCATTATCTCGAATTCTCACATTATTTTCATAACTAAATAATACGTTTCTGTGACTCGATGCACTCATTACTGGACCGGTTCCAAGTTCTTGAGCGACTCGACCAAAGCGTCCATGTCCCTCCACGAGCTCCCGTCTCTCTTTACGGCCTCCGACGCCTTGACGCTCAGCTCCTTCGCCCTCGCCCGGCCTTCTTTATCGCAGACCGAGTCCCTCATGGCCCGACCCAGCTCGGCCGGATCGGGCACCGAGTCGACCCCCTCGCAGACTCTCCTCCCGATCCCCTTCTCCTCCAGCAGCCTCGCATTGAAGAACTGGTCCGCCTTCATCGGCCACATCAGCGTCACCACCCCCGCGGCGGCCGCCTCCAGGATCGAGTTCCACCCGCAGTGCGTCACGAACGACCCCACGGACCCGTGGCTCAGCACCTGCACCTGCGGCGCCCATCCCTTGATCACCAGCCCCCTCGCGCTGGTCCTCTCCTCGAACCCTTCCGGGAGCAGCACCGCGCCGGTGGTGGCAGGCCCCGTCTTGATGCTCCAGACGAAGTGGACCCCGCTTCTCTCGAGTGCGGTCGCGACCGCTGCTGTTTGTGCTTGACTAAGCACCACCTACAAAATCCCGACTTTTCATTAGTAGAAGAAAAAAAAAATAAAGAGGAGTTTGCTACGTAAACTCTAGCATCGCATGACCACGACACACCTAACGCGCGTGCGTGGTGGCTTAATTAGGTCGAGTATGAAGTCAAAGTTGGCCGGTGGAGAATATAAATTCCAACACAGTTATTGTGGGAGAAGACGAGGAATATTAGGCAAATTTTATTGGAACCTCAAGTAAAGCAGTCCAATCAGTTCATATATTTGGAGTTGAACTGTTTGAACTGTCAGTCATACTTTATTTTAAAACTGTCCACTTTGTTAAATTGATAGTCCTAAAAGATTTGGATAGTTTAAATTTGGATTGTCAACAAAGTTAGCTAGTAGTTCTAACATAAAGCAGGACTATCAACTTTGTGGGCAGTCCTACTACTTTATGTTAGGACTGTCAATTTTATTGATAGTCCTACTTTATGTTAGGACTGTCTAAAGGGAGTTGGACAGTCCAAAGTAAAATTAGACTGTCTTGAATAAAAATTATATCAAACTGAACTGTTCTGAAGTAAGGAACGTCTTGAAGTAAAATGTAAAGTGCATATAAAATTTGTCGAATATAAATCTTTGTACTAAATATGGCGGAGATCTTTTCCATATCTTTCCCTTAGTAACACGGAAGTAAACACGCCACGATGGACCGAAAATGAAAGACATTCGACTTGCAAGCCTAGCATATAAGTTTCTGAGAAATTACATATAGCTAGGTCATCACTACAAATAAAAAGTATTAGTTATAGAAAGACATAATTATGAGGGCTACTAATCGAACAGTCCAAGAGTTTCATCGTTCAAAGTAACAACAATTTTCACTTTTGGAATAATTATAATTGGTCTATTGGCGTGAAACTAACGATCGAGATGTCACTATTTCTGACATCTTTGGCAAGAGGTAAGCAAATCAGCGTGAACAACTCAAGAACCCACATTCGCAATCTGTAGACTATGCAGGAGAGTATTCGGTCGGTTTCGTTAAAATCGAATCGAATTGAAAAAACTGAATATATTTCAAAATCGGTCAAATCAAACCAATTTTTCACACAAACTGAATCGAACCGTATTAAATTTCACTTCGATTCGATTATTTCTGTTGGATTGAACTTTTCTTGATTGATTGAGTTCTTGACAAAACCAACAAAAAAAATAAGTACATTTAAAAATGACTATCGTTGTTCCTAATTTAGCAGAACAAAAACCTAAACACTCAAAATATAAAATATATTACAGAAATAATTGCTACTGATTTAGCTAAAAATATATTAAAATTAGAATAAATAAAGGGGAAAAAAAATCACATTTGAGGGTTTTGAAACAAAACTACTATCTTAAACTGAAAAATAAATTGAAGATAATGATGAGATGGACAGTTCATAAATATAAAAAAATAGGAATAGAAGAGAGAAAACTTAAAAAAAATCAAATTAAATTTTAAATATGTAAAATTCATTTTCCGGTTCCATTTGGTACCCAAATTTCAAAACCGAACTCCTAACCAAACCAAAATTTTGAAAACTAAGACCGAAACAGATCGTATTGTAAAAATATATAACCGAATCACAGTTTCGATTAAAAAAAACACTACAATGGTTGTCAATTTATATTCTATATGACGTTAAATAGAAAAAAATAAATAAAATTTTTATGATTTAGTTTGAAAGTGGGTATAATATATTAAAGATAAAAAAATTTATATGAGAATTTCTAAGTATAGAAATGCTCATGAAAATTTTCCAACCTACATCAGCTCCACTTAATATAAAAATTGGGATAGAAATAAATGTTGGAAGAACTATTTTAGAAAGAAATAATTTCTACCATAGAAATATGGAGGATAAAAACTCTAATTCGAGATGCCCTAAGATTATCTCCCATGGAAATTTCTAAAATTGAGTTTTTATTCTACATGGCATTGTATTATAAGAAAATTTCTATTCTAGTTGACAGAGTTTTTATATAAAAATTGTAAAAAAAAAACTTTTTAATAATTATCAATTTATATGATACTTGATGATATCTGAAGTTAAGTTGGAGAATATTAGACAGAAACTTTTATGATTTAGTTTGAAAGTAGAATCTAAGATGGAAATTCACCATCATTGGCTCCGGATGGAAATTAGAATAGAAACTACTATTGGAGAAGAATAGAAACTACAATAGTTTAGTTAAGGAATGGAAGAGAAATGAAATCAATTTCTTGCCAATTCCTTTCTTTTGGAAAATTATAATTCTCATTATTATTATTATTTTTGATATTTGGAAATGACAAAGAATTTGGAAAGTAATTCCTTGTTTTAATGGATGTAATCACTTTCTCTCCTAACTTTCCTTCAAAATTAAACGACTTTCATTTCCTCCTCAATTCCTTAGACACCTAATAAAGGTAGAAAACTAATCACTTTCATTTCTCAATCTGATGATTCCGCGAACCGAACGAGGCCATGGAGAGAGAAACTCACCTGGGTGCCAAAGCATACATACAACACCGATCCACTCTCGCGCTCGTCCAGCCAATCCATCAGCTCCGCCACCGGCACCGAGCTAGCCCCGCCCCGGTCCTCCGAGGAGCCTCCCACCAGCGCGCTCACCGGCCCGACCGCCCACACCCTCTCGTGCCCGAGCAGCCCCCTCAGGTGATCGACGTACTCCCCTTCCAGCCCGCGGAACGTGTTGAACACCAGACCCCCAGCTCTCCATGTTGGCGACGAACCCGTTCCTCACCGCCTCCGACACGGCCTCCCCTTCCTCGTGGGCCCGGTACAGCGGCGACATCTCCCGCCACGGGAAGCTCGGGGAGCCGGGCAGCGTGGGGAACGACATCACGTAGGCCGCGGCCTCGTCCTCCGCCGCGCCGGGGGGCGGCCTCAGCATGGTGGCCCACGTCTCGCGGGCGATGGACAGGGTGAAGGCGGCGGAGGGGGAGAATGTGAGCCGCGGGACGCCGAGCTCCTTGGCGAGGCCGTTCGTCCAGCCGAGGAAGAAGTCGGAGATGATCGAGGTGGGGGGGTGGGCTAGGCTGGGGGACGTGGCCCAGTGGAGGAGGGGGGAGCGGAGGTTGGCGAAGTTGGCCATGAAGAGGCGGAAGGAGCGGAGGGAGGGGGGGAGGTCCTTGGTGTTCTCGACGCCCGGGGGGAGGGAGGGGTGGGAGGGGAAGGGGAGGAGGAGGGGCTGGACGGAGGGGCAGGTGGAGAGGAGCGGAGAGAGCAGGGGGAGGTTCTTGGGGGTGGCGGCGACGGTGATGGTGAGGGCGTCGACGGTGGAAAGGTGGCGGGCGAGGTCGAGGAGGGGGAGGAGGTGGCCTTGGGCCGGGAATGGAATTATGAGGACATGGGGCTTTCTTCTTCTTCTTCCTCCTCCTTCGGACTTCTCCATTGCAGATCTATCGGTTAACGGAAGATTGTTTGTTCAACTAAGTCCCGTCGCCGTATATATAACAGAGTCAATTTTTTTTGTTCAACTACTAAAACTAAGACCATCTTCCCTATTTTCGAAGAAATTCATTTTAGAAAAAATTTCTTCCAATATTAATTTTTATTACCATTTCTATCCTATGTAGCAATGACGTAGGAAAAAAAAATTTTAGAAGAATTTTTACTTGTAGAAACTATCATAAAAATTCTGCTATCTCTCATGACAATTATTATTGGACCCTACACCATTAAATTGGTCCTTTTACTATGTGACACATAATTGCAGAGCATTTTTGTATGTCTATAATTTCTATGTAGAAACTCTTCCAACTAGGATAAAAATTTCCTTAAAGTACAATTTAAGTAGGATATGAACTCAATTTTAGAAATCACCATTGGAGATGGTCTAAGTTGTTGGTTCACCCACCAGTAAAGAATTGACATATGTTAAATTTTTTTTTAAAAAACTATTTTAAATATTTACAAAACCTTGGTTTATGTTGAATAAATTTTAACACGGAATACATTTTTTTTTGATAAAACAGAACTTGTAACAACTCTGATTGGTAAATGTCTCTGTTGTTAAAGACTTTGTCACGGATCATGTACACCGCTTCTACAGTGACGGGATCCGTCGAACAAATCGTCTCCAATTTTAACTCTACTCCACACCTAACTAACCATAGTTATTGTCATTTAATATTTCCTTTTAATTTTCTTTTTCCGTAATCTCTTTTGTTTTTCCTCCTCTGCTTCCTAACACGTACCACCCCCATCATCATCATCATTCTCTCTCGTCACCTCTTTCTTCCCACTTAACAACAACCTTATCGTAAAGTTGAGTTAACCACGAGACGCTCTTCTCATCATCATCAAGCCTCACACTCAATAATAAGAAGAAGAGGCTCTTCCCCTTCCGAACAAGAACCTCTTGACCATAAAATGTGCATTTTACACTAGAACGACAAGAAAAACAGAAGGAAAAAAAAAAGAAAAAAAAAAATTCTACGGTGAAAGAGTTTACCTAATTTGCACACAACAAGATTATTTACAATACATGGGAACTGACGCCAGTGCAACGGACGCCAAACTCCATTTTCCTTGGTTTGATTTTTTGTTCGATTTTCTTAATTTAGTTTGTTTTAGTTTGATTTATTTGTTAGTTTAATTTTATTTAATTTTTTAGTTAATATACAAGTTAGTTAATATTTTTTATATATAATAATTTGTAAGGTATGTTGTTATCTATATTAGTTAGTATACAAATTAATATATAAAAAATAAATAGATAAATATATTTATAAACAAATTAATTTATATATTTCTATTATTATTATTTTATTTATATTAATAACAAATTTCATATAAAAAATAATGTAGTAGTATAGATAATAACAAATTAATATACCAATTACCGCAGACAATAACGAACTAATATACTGGTATACAAATAAATATAAATAATAATAAAATAATGTATAAAATAACAATAACATATACAAATAATATATAACTACATATAATAACAAATTATATAGATAATAACAAACTAATTTATACTGTTATATAATCTAAATACGAGGGGTATTTGGATTATATATATTTTTAGCTAAAAAAATATACATGTATGGCTAATAAAGTCATTTACACTACACTAATCTAAAATTTAAAATTGATGGTAAACTATTCTCACTTTGAGGAGTAGTTACTTCTCATTCTCCCTCTTTCACTAATCTATCTCCTTCCATTTCCTAGTTCCTCTTCTCACGTAAGAAGTAACTACTTCTTTTTCTCTCTCTTTCTCTAATTTTCTCTCATTTTCCTTCCTAGTTCCTCTTCTACTTTGTTTTTGTTTTTTTAAGAAAGAAATAAAAAGAAAGAGCAGAAAACATCTTGATTTTAGGCTGGTTCCTCTCTCCTACTATTTTTATTGATTTTTCATATACAACATCAAAATAATTAACATAATCATTCCCTTCTATTTTGTGTTCATCCTTATTCCTTAGAGAGGAAATAAAAAAAATGAAAGAAGAGGAATGAAAGTTTTCCAAACCTATTCTGCTGACTTTAGGTTCGTGCATCTCTCTCATTTGTATTTTTATTGATTTTAACAGAAAAATAGTAGAAGAGTGCCACATGGATAGTGGATGAATATCGAAATATGGTTTCCATGTTTTTACTTTTTGTCATTTCGTTTTGAATTCTTCCGACAAATTTCTTAACCGTTTGTATGATGAAAATTATGAAGGAAAACTTTACTTAAAAAATGGCTTACTTTGGACTTGAAGTAACTCTTGGACGTGGTCAAAACCACCGGTGCCCAAAGCGAGATTCGATCATATTTTGCGAGTCATCGACTCCAAAGAAGCAAGTCTCGGTTCTACAGAAATGCAATAAATCTCGAAAACGCTCTTCTGTATCACCATCCTTTGTCGGACAAAACACTTATAACGTGCTAGAGCATAGGCTCTCCGAACAAAAATAATTCGATCGACTGCTTTTAGAGGTTTCTCTCTACAATTTTTTTTTTCTAAGTCTCTTCTGACTTCTCACCTCGCACTTCCAAGAATTGTAGCTCTATTTAGTTAGAAGATCCACTCATGGCCAGTTACAACACATCCTCATAAGTCTCCATAAATGGCGACAGTAAAGGAGAAGTAACTCTTGGACGTGTTCAATTGCAAAATTGAAAAGACAACCACAAGAACTGTTTACAATAGGGCAGCCGCTCGGACGACGACGAAGCTACGCTCGCGACGGAGCTACCTGCATGGCGGAGCTACTCTTGCGGCGAAGCTACCTGCTCGCAGTGAAGCTACCCGCGTGACGGAGCTATCACGTGTACGAGGCTACCTAGGCTGCCACCGCGTACTATATTGAAGCTACTCACTTGGCTATTACAAGGCTACCAAAAATGCGGTTGTTGCGAAGAACAAAGTGTACCATGAATGAGCCACTTTGTATTCTTCACCCACGTCTGAGTCTTATTCCGAATAGTTCCTCCCAAAAAAATTATGATAACGTTGAATATGGAATTTGAAGCTTGCCCACTAGTACAACTACACTTGGCTAATACATCATGTGTCAATTCAATAATGATGAATCAAATATTGAAATACAAGCACATAAAATTTCCTAAAGTAAATAGTAGGACCGGATCATTAATGGACAAAACCCCACATGTCGATGGACGATGACATATAAAAATAACACTCACGGTCAAGTTGGTATCGAAATCGGTCATATATTTTCTTTTGTTGTATTAAAATAAACTATATAGGCGCATCATGCGATTTTGGGTGTGTTATTATCTATTTTGTTGGCTTTTGGATTAAGTTTCTTTTTGTTAAGTGAAGTACAATTTATATTATGAGACGATGAATTTGTTTCATTTTGGATAATGTTTTGTTTGAGTATTAGTATTATTATTTCTATTTATTTTTATAAGTTGATGTGTCTAATGTATATGGAGAAAAATATTGATCAAATATTATTTTTTTTAAATAGAATAAAATTCATTGCAAGGGTTTTGCAAGTGTTGCGAAAAAAAATTAAAACGGTTTCGAATGTCCCATTATAGTTTTACAAACCGTTGCAATATCATTCTATAATCGTTGTCAATTTATTCTATTCTCAACAAGTACTAAAATCGTTGCAGATTACTTGAATATAATTATTACCATACAAATTGGACCTGTTGTAAGTGATTGTTCAAAACCATTGCACATTCATTACTTTGGAAAACGTTTCTCACATCATTGTTTCTTCTTTTCGTAACCATTATTTATCGTCGTCTTTAAATATTTATCTGCAATGGATATTGACTGTTGCCTATTTCCGCAACGGTTTTTAACCGTTGCATGAAACATTTAGCCACAATTATTAACCATCATACATTACTCAATAGTTACAATGGTTTGTTAATCGTTGCCAAATATATTATTTACAATGTCGTGTAACTGTTACGCTTTAACGTGAGACTTGTTGTATAATACATTATTGCAATTATTTATAAAAATGTTGCAAATACTCCCTCTTATCGTTGTAAGAGGAGTCTGCAACACTCGAATTTACAATGGTTATAAAAACCGTTTCAGATTAATTTTCCAACAGGTTATATTGTTTTGTTGGATTTTCGACCTTTGTAAGACAACCTTATTTCTTGTATTGTATATAATAAAAAAAATTGTATTTTTGCCAAAACATAAAAGTATAATGAATGATCATAATTAAAAGATACATATGTATCAAATGCTGCGAATGTTACACATGTATATGTTAATAAAATAATTTTATAACTGATAAAAAAATAATAAATAATATAAATGAGAAATAATATTAAAATTAAACTATAAAGGAGTGCCGAAGGCACTATAATAACTATTATTAATAAAATCTAAGTAAATGCCATGAATTATCGCACTTGGTATCATGAATTTCCAAGTGTCTTAGTTCATAATATTCAATTGCAATTTAGCCATATTAAAAATATAAAAATAGTACAGTTAATAAATATTTATGTACTACCACTTCATCCATACTTGAACTAACAATAAAGAGAGGGCTATTAAATCAGACCTGAATTATGGGTTTTTATCTAACTTTTTGTATAGATGTGAAATGTAGGAATAGGGACGTGATCCACATATTGTGATTCTGTGCTATCCAGTAGTCAGGGCCGGCCCTGGGATAAGTCGGACAAGAATTGGGACTTGGACAAACCCCCCTCTGCTATGACAACCCCCCCCCCCCCCCCCCCCCCCCCCCCCCCCCCCCCCGGCTCAACATGATCCCACCCAAGTTCAGGGTCATGGATGACCACCAGGACCAGCTGACAATAAGAGTCAAGGGACAACTAAAATTAGCTCCAGGATAGGACAACACAATCCTTCGGACCGGCCCTGCCAGTAGTAGAGATTTTCTTATGATAAAAATATATATATTTTTAATCTATATTTACTAATAAAATTATTTATTAAATTTAGCATGGACAGTAATGTGTACTCTACACAGACTACTCAGGTCTAACCCGTATGCCGGTCCTGAGCTCATGGATCCGAGACGAACTTCTAAAACGAATTTTCATATATAATATATATAAAAAAAAAAAACTTAAAATGCATATTGTTGCCCTTTAATTTTTGGGCCGAGGGCTAGGGCCGGGGCCGCCCCTGCTAACCCGAAGCTTCTACTCGAATCCAAAACCTAAACATGTAGGAATTACGGAACCGGGCATTACCCGTACCCGACCCGATTGTCAGCCCACAACCGATATAATTTTTTTTTTTTTTTTTTCACAACCGATATAATCGTTCGATCAGCGAGAGACGAGCAAAGCGAACGCCAATGGGAGAGGAAGACCAGGAGGAAGAGCGCTGCAAGCGCCAGAAAACCCTAATTCCGAAGGGAAAAGAGAAGATCGAAGTGGAAGACGACGACGATGACGACGACGATCGGACGTGCGGGATCTGCCTCTCCGATGCGGGCCGGTCGGTCCGGGGGCGGATCGACAGCTGCGACCACCGCTTCTGCTTCCTCTGCATCATGGAGTGGGCGCGAGTCGAGACCCGCTGCCCCATGTGCAAGCAGCGGTTCTGCTCCATCCGCCGCCCCTCCTCCGCCGGCTCCGGCCGCCTCGTCCCCGTCCCCGAGCGAAACCAGGTCAGTTGCTTTCCTTTTTCTTCTCCCGTTGTTTTCCCCTAGGATTAGGTTTTCTTTTTCTGCGGCCACCGCTTTTACTATGAAGATGCAAGGATTTATGTTCTAGCTCAAATTTCCAGCTTAAAAAATATTTAATTTTATTGCCTAGAAATATATTCCGAAGTTACCAGGGGAAAACTTACAATTGTTTTCCTCCAAGGTTTAGTAAAGATGGTTGAAATGATCATGATCATTATAACATTATTGAATTATGAAAAAGTAAAATTTCTTTGCGCAAAACATGGATAAGTATAGTTATTGTTAAGATGTAACGTATAAAAAATGTATGTAGATATGTTTTCATCTGGATATAAATCCATATCCATATAGGATATATAGATTTTTTTTTTTCCTTCATGTCGGGGCTCCCCTCCGGTGACGATTTAGGGCTTGGAGATCTGAATAATGGCGGTGGTGGTCCGCGACCCCCTGACGACCTCATCGGTGAGAAGGGATGGTGATAGATCCATTTTTTCCATTGGCTCGAGATGGGGGGAAATCTATCATAATTTCCCATTGAATGCACAATGAGGTTCAATTTGGGAAAGAAAGAAAGATCTGGGATTTTGTTCATTGATTCATGAAAATAATTACAAAGTGGAAAGCGAAAGATTACAAAGTAGAAAGGAAAAATATTACAAAGTATAATCTAAAATGTTGAAACAAGATTACAAATCACACACAGTACTCTCTCTAGCCTCCTTATTTGTAGGTTCGGCTTATAATTGTTTGTAACTAATTCCTCTTAACGGAGTTGTAACTAACTCTTCTAACAACATTGGCTAGTTGCTCTCCATTGAAACAAGTCAAAGAAGAGAGAGTGTGTTGGATGGGTCCAAGTCTTCCGGTGGAGGAGCAAGGTGCGACATGTCTCCCTTACGGAGACAGGTCAGCAGCGTGCCCTTGACTCCCTAGTCCCAACACGTTTGCGGGAAGAGGGATTGTTCTTGGGAGCGGGAAGAGGTTAGTCCCGCTAGATGGTAATCATCGACTTGGCGGACGGCGTAAAGGGATTGCGTTGAAGAAGATTCCTGCTTGTGGAGGGAAGGGCAGGTCCCAAGCCCTGGCGGGAAGTATGGGGAAGAGAAAGGAGGTGGGTTTCCGTCCTCTATTTCCTATAGAGCATGTATCCTCCAATGCAAATCCTGTCTCATGGGTGGCGATCTGATCGCCGTTTCTGGCTGATGTTGACTTGAAGTTGCACTTCGAGGAACCCTTGGTGGTGGATGGAGTTCGTACTGCGGATATTTTTGCTGTGGGTGTTAAGATCTCAACGGGGGAATGAAACTTCATTCTGGCCCTATATGTTATTGTGCAGAGACTGTCGTATCCGGCCATCTCTTCCTTTATGAGCAGGGCTTGGACATCGATGGGTGGCATGGAAGTCTTCTCCTGCGAGAATGACTTCTTCGTGCGCTTCGTCCTAGAGTCGAACTTAGAGGTAGTACTTTAAGGCGGTCCTTAGATGTTTGATTAAAGGCTTGTCCTCACCAAGCGGTGGAATTCGTCGATTTCCTTGGAGCGAGATCTTTTTCTTTAGAAGAAATTAGGAAAATACTTCTAGTATTCTTGTTCTTTGAGCTAAAACATTTTGCAATGTCAATATTTAGAATTTAAATTAAACTAAAAAATAAATGGAACAAACTTTTTATAGATAGTACTATGGGATATTATTTGTGAACTTTCATATATTTTCGCTAGAAGAGTACTATGGATCCCATTTTAGGATTGAAAGGTTTGGATTCCCATCGAGAATGTGTAGTTTATCAAATGGCTCTAGTTTCTTTTTGGTGTATTCATCTCAAGCGTTTATCTAAACTTGAGAATTAACCAAACAGTCACTTCCACTGTTGAAATTTTCATAATCGAGTGCCGCCCATGTTTAATGATGACTGGATACATCTCCACCTTGTTCGTGCCACCTGCCATGCTCTAGTTATTTTTAAGTTCATAGTTTCGTACTAATCTGTAAAACATTGATTTTTAGATTTAGCTTATTTGTATGTTCGCTACCAAGAAGGAAAATGAGCCAAACATATTCCCTTGAGATGCAGATAGAAACTAGTATTTTTGTAACCTTTGCATATCCAGAGTCTATAGCTTTCCTACGTATCAAGCTAGTCAAATTTGATGATGGGGTCATCTTGCAGGTATACCGTCCTCATGGCAATGAAAGTGTAGCACCTTTTGATCCATATGCAGATGTTGCTTGCAGTGAATGCCACACTTCTGTTGATGAAGAACTTTTGTTGCTCTGCGATCTATGTGATTCGGCTTCTCATACTTACTGTATTGGTCTTGGGGCCACCGTTCCTGAAGGTGATTGGTATTGCCGTGATTGTGCAATACTCAGGACCGAGCACTCCAAAAATCAAACAGATTCAGAAAGCTCTATAGATGATTCATACAATAGACTCAGGGCAGTGACAGCATCTGTGCCACGTCGTTCGAACATTGAAATTGTTTCTCATGGTTTTGATTCATCACGAGGATCGCTTGCCGAACCACCACCTAGTCAAGAAAGGAATGGTGGCAGACCGCCACCAAGGAGAAATTCCATTTCACAGAGGGAATCTCGAGGTCCTGCTGTTCCTGTTGGGGAAAGTATATCATCCGTTCAAACAATAATTGAGCAATCTGCAAGGACTTTGCAGCGTTCTCGCAACGTTCAGAGTCATATACGAGTACTGCGTGAGAACTGGAATGCCCTTCGTTCTGGTTCACTAGCTTTCTCATCAAGGAATATTGATAGTAGCAGCAAGGGTGGTGTTGAAAGAAAGAAAGCTGTCAGAGTAATTTCTGACACAGCAAGACACCCAGATTCCACATCTGTTCATAATAAGCTATCTGTGGATTTTACTGCCCCTAGGAAAACGATTCAGAGTGCAGATCCAGAGGATGTCAGTAAAGCATGGATGAACATGAAGATAGCAAAATCAATTCAAGGAGATCGGAGAGGAGCACTTTCCAGTCATTCGTTGAACTTCTCTGATAATAAGCCTCGGCTCTCTGTCTCTAACGGCCATACTACCCCTCCATGTGCTATGACAGGTCACACTGAAGCAGTGGAATTCAGTTCTTTCAGTTTAGTTGAGAAACATAAATTCCCATATCAGAAAGAAAAGGTTGATGAACATAGAAGTAAAAACATGCAAAGCAATCAAAGTGGACATTCAAAAAGTCCTCCATTGAGGTACATGAAATCACCAGTTGATGCACATGGAAGTAAAAACATGCAAAAGAATCAAAGTGGACATTCAAAAAATCCTCCACTGGGATACATGAAATCACCGTCCTTCAAACAGGATAGTAGCTCACTTCAAGAAGGTATATGCAACGGTAAAAAAAGGCATTCTCCTTTGCAGTTGCATATAGAATTAGCCACACAGTGTGGTGAGATTACATTGAATCGCCAATGTTCAAGGATTCCTTCAGTTTCTGGGATCTCCAGTCTAGTAGCCTTGAACCCTAATGATTCCTCCAGCTGCAAAGTAGAACCTGGTAAAGGGAAAAAGGAAGTTGCCCGTGCTGATGGAAATTCAATTCGGAGCAAAGGGAATGACAATAACAGTGCCAAAGGTGATATTCAATCATTGGTCAAGCTCAACCTGAAGTTACTGAATGGCGATCGTTCTCTAGGTAAGCCCCTTTGTACTTTTAAATTTCTCTCTATAGGTCAATTACAACACATATTTTGGCTCACTCAATCAGCTGCACATAATTCTTCCAAGTGACATGCTGGAGTAGCATGATATAATTTGACAAGTATAAAAATAAAATTGCTTAAACTTCAGCTGGGACAAAATCTAGATAGGTTGTGCGGAGGGGGTCTTGATCCCACTGCTTGCAAACAAGTCCAATACATAAAGGTTGATTGGCACTACTTTGTGAATAAGGAAACAACATTAGGCCATGATTATGATATTCGTGGATACTAAAGCACAATGTTCACGATGTCAGCTGGTATGGGCGGTATATCGCAAGGTATACCGTTTCTGATGGAGCAACGATACACTATGCCCAATTAAAAAAAAAATCCGAAATCGGCCGATATTTGGTGTAAATCGGCAGGTACACTGGTATATCCATTTGGCCACACCAGTAACTTCTTTGTTTAGTTTTGTTTACAAATTCTTTTCTTTGCAATTTGCTTGAAAATTTACTTTGTTGTACAAAAAGAGATCTTTCCTTTCTGAAGTGCTGGCCTGTAAAAAATTAGAAATGTTTATCTCAAGAAAAAAAAAATAACTTTATAATACATCTTCAAGCTCATATATAGAAGTTGCTTCGAGATACAATAAAGTTAACTTTATAGATGACAAATAATGTCTTTTAATCATAGTTATCAGACCCTATATATGAAATTATGTGTATCCCTTGTCTGTATCGTGTCCTAATCCATATTAATGTCTGTATTTGTGCAACATACATGGCTGAAAAAAGGGGATATTTAGTAATGGAGAAGCCGAGGGAAAGAAGGGTTATATAAATAACGGGGGAGTGTTTAAAATTCTAATTTTAACTAAATGGTTTATAAACTAATATGTAGGAACTGTGGCCAAGACCAGCAGTGGCTTCTGGCCAATGAGCACTGCAGAGGTAACTGGTGGCGGTTGTTTCAGAATGAAAAAAGAAAGAAAACATGATGTGATCGAAAAATGTGTTGAGACACCACCTCATTATTCTTAGTTAAAAACTAAAATTGATCTAGTTTGTTCTCTGTTAATCCTCTCGAACTCTGATATTTTCATTTCCTTGAGAATATCTGGCCTTGCTTCATTTGGAACTAGACAGTCTAGACTAAGAACTTCATGAGTTCATGTTGATTATATCGATATCTAAAGCTGTGGTCGTCATGAAATCCAAACTTTATGCAAGTTTGGGTTTGTGTAACAGGCAAGAAAAATATGTGTAGTTGATTGCACAGGCAAATTTTTGTTAATCTATCATTTGACTAACTGGTAGTGCATCTTATTTTTCCCTTTCTATTAAATTAACCTAGGCATTTACTATTAGCATGCAGCTATGCTACTTCAATGTTCATAGGATCATGTAATTTGTCACTATTGTCACATATACTCTTCAAATGATCGGATTATTATAGGAAAATATGGTCTGAAGGGTTTTCTTACTTTGCAGATGCTAATAAATTCAAGGAAGTCGCGAGACTTGCCACTCACACCATCCTGGCCGCGTGTGGACTAGAAAATTCGATGTCAATCCGTTTGACAGCAAGCCCGATATGCAAGCACTCCGAGCAGGTTAGAGAGCTACGGAAGTCCAATCTAATGCCTAATTGTTGCAGAGAGTGCTTCTTTTCCTATGTCAAAGATGTAGTAAATTCTATTTTGTTAGAAAAAACACCTCGAGAAGGTTGTTGATTATCTTCATCCATTGTTCTTTGAATATGAAGTTAAAAGAGTCCCTGCAATATGGGGACAATCAATCCAAGTTTTTTCTTGATTACATGTTTCTACTGGGGAAAGCCATTGCGTTTTTGTTGAGATTCATAAAATTCAGTAATCATGCACCGTTTGCATATTGTTTACTTTGGGGTTTACATGGAATTTCCTGTTCTTAGGGGCTGTTCGGATAGTTGAAATCCGGTGGCGAAGTGCGAAACTCGGTGGAAGTGGTCGAGACCGCAGAGGGAGAATTGGAATGGTGGCTCGACTACAACGGGTGGTTGGGAATTGGTACCGTTTGAATAGTTGGGAATAAATCAAGAGAGGGCTAAATAAGTTTTTTAAATCTACACATAATACTAAACTAAATAAAAATAATTGTTTCATAAAAAAGTTAAATAATTACTTAAATAAAAAGTTACTAAATAATTAGTTAATAAAAAGGTAAATTGGTTAGTTAATGGTGTTAATTGTTAATATTTAAACAAAAGGATAAATAATAGTATTAATAAATAATTATTAATTTTGAAATAAATTGTTTTCACTTGGTCACCTATTTTATAGACGTCTAAATATGTTCCAAGTTATAAAATACAGCATATTCAAGTTATAAAATATGTTCCAAACTCAACTGGCTATTGTGGTAAGCGATGAGAGGTATAACCCTCCTTGGCTAGGCGGACGGATGGTCTCGGGATCGAACCGCGACGAAAGTAGGTATGTGTGTGAAAATTGAGGACAGTGGACCCAAACAGCATAAAACGCAGCGTTCACAAAGTTCCATACATTATGTTGGACATTTCATAAAAAGTTATATAGCCTATTCAAATATTGAAAATAGTTAACAAAAGTCAATCTATGATCAAACTCAAAATCATACTTATTTTACTTTCACACACACTTATCAAAAGCAACACATTCAGCAGCAACATGGAAATTGTAAACCATATGAATATAAAACATACTGTCCAGAACTACTCTCAAAACATTAGGGGTAGGCATTTGGTTAACTCGGTTCAAACCCAACCGGATAACCAAAAATTGAATTGGACCGAAAATCGAATAAGCAAAACCGAAACTGAAACGAAATGATCTATAACCAAATCAAACCGAATCGAATTAAATCGATTCGGTTTTTGGTTTATTCGTATTTTTTTTGTTAATATATATATGGTCCGGATCGGGAGTCCCGTTTTCAGAGTCCCGCGATCCTTGGTCGTTGGATCGCACGGCATTGCGTGGGCTCCGTGCGGACCTCGCACGATCCGATGGTGTGGAGGGTGAATCCGGATTAAAGATCCCGTCCGCGGAGCCCCATCGAAGTTCTGCCCCCCAAAAAATCGAAACCTAAAACCAAAAGTGAATTTTTTTTTAGTCTTTTCAAAATTGAAATCGAACCGATTATTTTTTAAACCGAACCAAATTTTTTATTTGATTCGGCGATCCGATTTTAGGTGAAAATCAAATAATGCTCACCCCTACAAAACATACACCATCACAAAAATTAGCCTCCAATAGCCTGGAGCAGAGTTTTCTTACAACTAAGGGCTTACAACCCGCGACGACATGGCCGGTTTCCATTAGTTGAGGGCTAGCTGAGTGAGTGCCCTGGCGAACTTGCCCATGTCACTGTAGGAGGTCCCCCCCTCCCCCACCGCCTCCATCGCCATCCTCCTCATCTCCTCCACCTTCGCCTTGACCTCCAAGTGCTTCCCTCCGTCGACCGACTCCACAAGCACCCTCGCCAGCGCCCCCACCTCCGGCACAACGCCCGGCCCTCCCTCGCACGCCCGCAGCGCCACCTTCCTCTCGTCCACCAGCAGCCTGGCGTCCACGAACTGGTCCGCCTCCATCGGCCACGCCAGCAGCAGCACCCCCGCCGCCACCCCTTCCAGCACCGAGTTCCACCCGCAGTGCGTCACGAACGACCCCACCGCCCCGTGGCCCAGCAGCGCCTTCTGCGGGGCCCACCCCGGGACCACCACCCCCCTCCCCCTCCCCCTCGCCCTCTCCTCGAACCCCTCCGGCAGCTCCGCCTGCCCCGCCCAGACGAACCGGACCCCGCTGGCCTCCACCGCCTCCGCGAGGGCCCGCGCGTGCGGCCCCCGGAGCTTGAACTGGCTCCCGAAGCAGACGTACACGACGGACCTGGGCGGACACGTGTCCAGCCACGCGGCGACGTCCTCCGGCAGGCATCGTTCGGCAGAAGCAGCTCCTCCACCCCGGAGGACAGAAACGGGGCCCACGGCCCACACCCGGTCGTGGCCGTAGCTCCGTCTGAGATGGTCCAGATAGTCCCTCTCGAGAGCGTCGAACGTGTTGAGGACGGTGCCGTAGCTTTGGGCATTCAGGATCATGGAGTCCTTGACGAAGTCCCACTCGGCCGCGCCGGCGGCCGCTCGGCAGCGGAGGAAGATGGAGGGGAGGTGGTCGTAAGGGAAGGAAGGAGGCAGCGGCGGAGGGAGCGGCGGCACGACGTCGGCGTCGAGACCTTTGAGAAAGAGGACGTCGAGGATGGACAAGAGGATGGCGGCGGAGGTGCAGAAGTTGAAGCGGGGGACGCCGAGATCTCGGGCGAGGGGGACGGTCCAGCCGAGGAAGAAGTCGGAGAGGAGGGCGGTGGGAGGGTTGCGGAGGGAGGCGGCCCAGGAGAGGATGGCAGGGGAGAGGAGGGAGAGGGAGCGGATGAGGGTGGCGGCGGAGGAGGAGGGAGGGGAGATGTCGCGCACGTGTTCGGGGTGGGACGGGTCGGGGAGGGGGAGGAGGAGGGGTTGGATGGATGGGGAGGCGGAGAGGATGGGGGAGAGCAATGGAAGGTTCTTGGGGGTGGTGACGATGGTGACGGTGAGGTTTGTCAAGGAGGAGGAGGAGGACGCGGCGGCGGCGGCGGCGGCGGCGGCGGAGAGGTGGTGGATGACGTCTAGGAGGGGGAGGAGGTGGCCTTGGGCCGGGAAGGGAATGACAAGGAGGTGAGGAGAGGAGGAGGAGGTGGTTGTGGTGGTGGACATTTTGTCAAAGATATGTGTGCTGAATAATAGAGGGTGCACGGCAGCCAGATAGCAGTGTTTGAATTATTTGGTTAGGTTTGAATTAGTTGGTCTTCATTTGAGAGAGAAAAAATGTGTTATTGACAAGGATGTCTAGACCATGCTTTTTAATTTTTAAATGTGTTATTTACTCAAAAAAAAAAAAAATTTAAATGTGTTATCAAAACTATTCGTTTAGAAATAAAATTAATAATTTTTCTTTGGTATAGTACTTTAAAAATTGGTGGATGTTCTTAAAAATGTGGTGGGGTCTACACCTTTTAATCTCAACCACTAAATTTTAATCCAACCTATGAAACATAGGGTAGTTCCATAATAAAAAACCAACCGACTAATTTTGAAACATTTCTGTATATATATATATATATATATATATATATATATTCTTTGGACGAAGCTTGTTTATATATGTTTCCATAATGTAGAATCGAAAATTTTAGCACGGGTATGAATAAAGGTGAGAGGACTGATATTCAAGGAAGGATTGGTACGCACAACGAAAAATTTTATGTTCCTGTAAAATTTTCTTTTGGGGAATTAGAACTTTTAGAATTCTGGAAATTGCTGAGAAGCCCAATTTCGGGGTGGGCTTTTATGAAATGCCCACCCGCTGTATTATTTTTATGAAATGCCCAGAATTAAGTTTTTCCACGTTAAATATTTCAAGATTCTCTCTAGTTGCTATGTATTTACAAAATTTGCCATTATCATAGTTCCAAAAATACCCCTTCGCGCAAATTTGGACATCTATATATAATTATGAATTCGCAAACTCAGATTTGGATTGAGAAACTCGTATTCTTCTTCTTCTTCACGAGAAATTTGAAATTAATTGATATTAGAGATCGCAAAATCGTTCGTAGTTCACTGTGGTTTTCGTCAGTCGAACGTCGAGTATCCTTCATCATCATCGATCATCATCATCATCATCTTCGTGGTTTCCGGTGATTAGGTCAATTGTGGATAGAAGATCTTCTTCTTTTCTTTTTATAGATCTTAAAACAAGGTGAGAGTTCAGATCTGTAGAAATTCATCCATCAGCTTGTATATCTCGAAATTTATGCTGAATTTGAATTTGTTATGAAGATTATTAACTTAGAAAATGTTAGTGAGATATTTAATCTTGTTATTTTGTGCGAATAGCATTCTCCGTTATATTTAAACGGAGAATGACAATTACTTCTTATAAAGATCATTATCCGTATGTTTTTATACGGAGAATGAACATTAACCATAAGTTACAGACAGATAATAATCATTCTCCGTTATATTTAGACGGAGAATGTCATTCTCCGTTTTACTTTAGACGGAGAATGTCATTCTCCGTTTTACTTTAGACGGAGAATGTCATTATAAGTTGGTTCCAAACGGAGGATATTTATTCTCCGTTATTTTTAGACGGAGAATAATCATTATTAGACGAGAATTTTATTGTTTTATTTGTGACCTCTTATGTTTTTATGTTATCAGGGGGGGAAGATATGGAATCAAGTTGTTTAGTTAACATTTGTTTCAAGGGAGACATAGTTTCCTGCCGTGTCACACATGAAAGTACCGTGGATTTTTTAAAGAATAAAGTGTGCGATCGATGGACTTCTTTGGATCCACTTTCCTTCCGTTTCAGGTTTTTGCACTCTGATGGGACTGAACTGTATGTTGAAAGTGATTTTTGGCTTCGCTCATTGGTTGGTGGTTTTAACGGTACTCACGATGTGAGTTTTGATCTATATGTGGAGCAAATATACTCTCAATGTTCTTCATCAACATCTTTTCCTTGTCAAAGCTTTCACATGGGACCTTCGTCTTCCTCTTCTAGTTCTTTGAGTAGATGTTCTCCTAATGTAAAGGACAAACGAGTAGTACAATTTTATGAGGGCTCAACTGAGACAGTGAAGAAGAGGAAATCGGATATGTGGCCTGGATCAATTACTGGTGTTGGTCAGATTTTTCTAAATGGTGTTGAAGAAGTTAGGAATGCTGTTAGAAATGTATGTTTTGAATCTCGTCATCCATTCCACATTTTGAAATCTGAGCCGGGGAGGTATACTGTTTGCTGCAAGAATTACAAGACACATGCTTGTTTGTGGAGCTTCCATGCTATATCTATTTCGAAAGATAATCAAATTTTTGAGGTGAAGAGGTATGTGGGAGAACATAATTATGGAGCTGGCTATATGGATAAAGGTAATCTGGTTGTTCCAGCAAAGTTTGTGAAAAGTTTGGTTAGTGACATTGTTCGGATGCATCCTAAAAAGTCCGCAAAATCTGTTGTCGATGATTTCAAGGTCGACTACGGCTTATCTGTTACATATGGACAGGCATACCACGGAATTAGGTTGGTGCACCAGGAAATGTACGGAGATGATGTTAGATCTTACAGTGACTTGTGTTGGTATGTCAACAAGGTAAAGGAAACCAATAATGGTTCCGTTATCGACTTCCAGAAAGATGATTCATCAATGAGGTTTGAGCGGTTTTTTCTTTCATATGGGGCTTGCGTAGAAGGCTTTCAATATTGTCGTCCGATGCTATATTTGGATGCTACTTTCCTTACAGGTAGGTTTAGAGGATGTTTGATGTCTGCTACAGCGAAGAATGGTAACCAACAGTTCTACCCTATTGCATACGGTATAGTCTCAGGCGAAGATGGCGATAATTGGGAATGGTTCCTTAGAAATCTAAAGAATATTGTTGGATGTAGTAGGCGTATTGTTTTTCTTTCGGATCAAGGCACCGGTCTAGTTTCTGAAGTCCCTAAAGTGTTTCCTAATGATTATCATAGCTATTGCTATTATCACATGAAGAATAACATACCGCTGAAAGAGAAAGGAAATGAAAGAGTGTATCCGCATGTACTTGAAGCGTGGAGGCAAGCAGTTTATGCTCTAACTCCAGGTGTGTTAATGAGACAGATATATGCATATTTTCTATGCATTTACCATTAATTTAACAAGGAAAATGACCATTCTCCGCGTCAGAAAGACGGAGAATAGTCATTCTCCGTGTGTTTTAACACGGAGAATGACCATTCTCCGTCCTGCGTAGAACGGAGAATAGCATTCTCCGTTAGCTTTTGAACGGAGAATGGTATTATCCGTCTTGCATAGAACGGAGAATATCATTCTCCGTTAGCTTTTGAACGGAGAATGACTATTATCTTTATGAGAATGCACTTATTTTTAATAATTTTGTGAATTGACCTAATTCTTTATTAATTATTTGTTTTTCTGTATAAAGGTGGGTATAGACAAGCAATCAAGAAGATTTATGATCTGAATTGTGGTCATGTTGTGAATTGGATGAATAAACAAAAACCTGAACACTGGTCAAACGCATTCTTCCCGGGATGTAGATACGGTGAGGTTGCTTCTAGTTGTGCAGAGTCATTCAATGCATGGATAAAGGCTGAGAAAAAATTGCCTATATCAGCAATTGTAAATGTCATCCGTGTGAAGATGATGAAGATAATTTCGGATCGCCACAAGGATGCAATTGGTTTGAATAGCAAATTGACTCCATACGCTGAGGATATGCTGAAGCAGCTTACAGATGATGGCATGTGTTATAGGGTATATCGGTCCGGTGATTTCGAATTTGAGGTGATCGCAGATACTTCCTCCCATATGGTGAATCTTCTTGATTGTCATTGTAGTTGTCGTAGATGGAAGGTATATGGATTCCCATGCAGCCATGCAATACAATGCATCAGAGTTGGTTCAGATAAATCTGTTTACGACTTTGTGGAGCAGTATTGGACATCAGATTATTACCGGAAGTTATATTCATGTGCTATTCGTCCAGTTCCAGATTGTGAAAAACAGTTTGAAAATAATCCCACTGATGTTGTTCTACCCCCTGTTCCGAAACGTGGTCCTGGACGACCAAAAGCGGACCGTTACAAGAGCAAATATGAGAACAAGGGAAAAGAGAAGAGAAAGATAAGGTGCCAGAATTGTTTTAAATTATGCAATCACAATCGCAGCACTTGTCCTCTGCCTCCACGTGCTGCTACGGTGGTCGAGGGGGCAGCGCCCCCTCGTTAATACATACACATATATTCCTTCTTTTATATAACTGAAAATTGTTTTTTGAATACATATCTTACATTTTTTGATATCAATGGTAATAGTTTGAATTGTGTATTTGATGTTTCACATATATATTAACAGCATAAGAACTTATTATCCTTTATACTCTCTGACTTTATAATGTATTGAATGACCATTCTCCGTGTGTTTTAACACAGAGAATAATCATTCTCCGTTTTAGATACACGGAGAATGGCCATTTTAAGGTCGAAATACACAGAAAGAACATTCTCCGTTTCAAAATATACGGAGAATGATATTCTCCGTCTATTTTGACACGGAGAATGACATTCTCCGTTTTATATACACGGAGAATGGTTATTTATAAGTCAAAATACAAAGATAATGTAATACTCCGTGTATTTTAAGACGGAGAATGTAATTATCCGTCTATTTTGACACGGAGAATGACATTCTCCGTCTATTTTGACACGGACAATGTTCATTTCTAGGTCAAAAAACACAGAAAATGTCATACTCCGTGTATTTTAACACGGAGAATGGCATTCTCCGCGTTAGTAAGACGGAAAATGTTCATTCTCAGGACAAAATACACAAAAAATGCTATTCTCAGGGCATTCTCCGTTTCAAAATATACGGAGAATGATATTCTCCGTCTATTTTGACACGGAGAATGACATTCTCCGTTTTATATACACGGAGAATGGTTATTTATAAGTCAAAATACAAAGATAATGTAATTCTCCGTCTATTTTGACACGGAGAATGGCCACGGAGAATGCCATTCTCCGTCTATTTTGACACGGAGAATGTTCATTTCTAGGTCAAAAAACACAGAAAATGTCATACTCCGTGTATTTTAACACGGAGAATGGCATTCTCCGCGTTAGTAAGACGGAGAATGTTCATTCTCAGGACAAAATACACAAAAATGCTATTCTCAGGGCATTCTCCGTTTCAAAATATACGGAGAATGATATTCTCCGTCTATTTTGACACGGAGAATGACATTTTCCGTTTTATATACACGGAGAATGGTTATTTATAAGTCAAAATACAAAGATAATATAATTCTCCGTCTATTTTGACACGGAGAATGCCATTCTCCGTCTATTTTGACACGGAGAATGTTCATTTCTAGGTCAAAAAACACAGAAAATGTCATACTCCGTGTATTTTAACACGGAGAATGGCATTCTCCGCGTTAGTAAGACGGAGAATGTTCATTCTCAGGACAAAATAGACAGAAAATACTATTCTCCGTGTGTTTTGACACGGAGAATGAGCATTCTCCGTCTCATATTAAATGGAGAATGTCCATTTCTAGTTCCAAATACACAAAGAATGACATTATAGGTTTGCTTAACACAGATAATGACATTATAGGTTTGAATCAAACAACAGAACTTTAACAAAACAGATTTACATATATAGAACAATGTAAATTAGTCAAAAATTGAATTTTATTACAAAGGAAAACAAATACATTACAAAAGAAATCTGACAAACAGAATATATATAAGAAATTTGTTAGCCAATTTACATTGTCATTTTCTTTTATGGTACAAAAGGAACTGCACAGTTACTCATAAGCAAAAGCTTAGCCAAATTTAACCTTCTCTTTACAATAATATCATGAACTGCTTTGTTTGTTCTCTTTGGTAAATCAAATGGAGCTTTCGACAACTTTTCAATAAAATATGCAACATACAGCAGGCAGCTGGGTGATAGTTGCTGGAGGCAATCTTTGCAAACCTTGAGCTCTGATGTTTCATATTCCTGGATTGCTGGGATTTTATTCCTCATCAATGCAATCTTATTTATTATAATTGGCTCAATTTTATTCTTCATGTATTTTGCATCTTCGATTCCCTTAGCGCCCGTGTTTTTCCGCAATGAGTTGTAGTGCGTCCAAACATAGGAGCTGAAGTTGAATGCCAGCAGTGTATAGTGTTTATTATCCTCACGGAAGAGTGGCACGAATAGCCATTCAATGTCATCCTCCAGCTCCATGATAAAATCTTCTATATCAGTTTTGAAATTGTACACTGTTCCAGGTGTTGGATTTTTTTCATCGACATACTAGACAGTACTCTGTTTTCCAGAAGAAAAAAAAACAAAAAATAATATCATGAGTTAGTTTTTTACAAGACTATTAGTAGCTGTACACATTAATATTTATTTTTCAGTTTCGATTCTTACCAATGAATGGGACATCATGATTGCAGACCATTTACATTGTGCATCCTGCGAGCTTGACTGAATGTTCTGCCTTAATTCGGCTTGAATTTCGTTCATAAGCTTTATTAAGTAGTTCATAACACCGGCTTCTATTTTCGCCTCATTTATTATGTCTTGAAAATCTTTAGCATTTAACAACATGCTGACATCATTGTTTCTTCTTCTTATTTTACACTCTTCTGGAGCATTTGGAACGTACATGTATACATAATCACTGTACATAAATTTATTTTCGATTATGTTAATAATATAGGCTAATGATATAATTGCATAAAAAATAACTCCAATAGAGAATGTCATTCTCCGTTTTAAATGAGACGGAGAATGATCATTCTCCCTTGTGAATTGTACAGAAATTGATTCAAGTTTAGAATACTTACGTTGGAGACATCCTTCTTGGGTATACGATGCTCCTATATAGTTGCTTCAGCTGATCGTCTGCAAGGTTCCAAAGTCTGAGTTTTGGACATTGTATCAGCATTTTTCTCTCTTTAACTAGCTTGGCTGTTTGAGGAGATTCTTCTTCAAGTTCTTCAGGAGCTGACATCTCCTTTTTATTGTCTACCTTCTCGGGACTGGAAGGAGCTTTTTTTTTTTCCACCAGAAGCTACTTTCTTACTGGGACTGGAAGGAGCTTTTCTTTTCCGACCAGGAGCTGCCTTTTTACTTGTTGTAGCATCAGATGTTTTCTTCTTTTCCAATGTAGTAAAATCATCATCCGCTGCAGCATTTGATTGTTTTTTAGTCCCAGCAGGTTCTCTTGCTCTTGTGTAATGCTTTTGGAGAACTGCTTGAGTCTCCCCACTTTGCAATGCTTTAGCCATTGCTTCGAGGTTAACGATTGTATCATTCTTCTGTTTGATTTCGTCATTCAACGATGCAACTTCCTCTAGAAGTTGCATGTTATCATTATTGAGCTTTTCATTCTCTTTTTTGAGATCCTCTGTCATTTTCACTGATATAAAAAACAAACAACAACAAGAGGTATGATGTCAATATTATATAATCTTCTTTTTAAAAACAATAAAAAATATTATTATCCGTTTACTTTAATCCGGAGAATGTCTATTCTCCGTGTCAAATTAAACGGAGAATGACCATTCTCTGTTACACTTACAAGGAGAAAGGTCATTCTCCGGGTCAAAATAGACGGAGAATGTCATTCTCCGTGTCAAAATAGACGGAGAACGTCATTCTCCGCGTCAAAACAGACGGAGAATGTCATTCTCCGTGTCAAAAAAGACGGAAATGTCATTCTCCGCGTCAAAATAGACGGAGAATGTCCATTTCTATGTCAAAATACAGAAAATGTCATTCTCCGTGTTAAAATACTAGCGGAGAATGTCATTCTCCGTATTAAGATACACGGAGAATGTCATTCTAAGTGTGTTTTAACACGGAGAATGACATTCTCCGTGTTAGAAACACACGGAGAATGGCATTTTCTAGGTCAAAACACACAGAAAACGTCATTCTCCGTGTACTTTGACACGGAGAATGTAATTCTCCGCGTTAAGTAAAACGGAGAACGTCATTCTCCGCGTCAAAACAGACGGAGAATGTCATTCTTCGTGTCAAAAAAGACGGAGAATGTCATTCTCCGCGTCAAAATAGACGAATAATGTCATTCTCCGTGTTAAGCTAAACGGAGAATGGCCATTTCTATGTCAAAATACAGAAAATGTAATTCTCCGTGTTAAAATACTAGCGGAGAATGTCATTCTCCGTATTAAAATACACAGAGAATGTCATTTTAAGTGTGATTTAACACGGAGAATGACATTCTCCGTGTTAGAAACACACGGAGAATGGCATTTTCTAGGTCAAAACACACAGAAAACGTCATTCTCCGTGTACTTTGACACGGAGAATGGTCATTCTCCTTGTTAGATACAGATAAGTACAGATTAAAATAGACAAAAAATAGAAAATTTTACCTTTAGAAGTAGCTCTTCAACACGTTGACGAAGCTTCTCATTATCAGCAGTAAGCTCAGATTTCTGCTTTCTCAGGGAGTCTAGTTCCTGTTCCGACCCCTGTGCCTCCAGTTCTTCATCTCTCTTATGGAGTTTCTCATTATCATCAATAAGGAGCGATTTCTCGTTCCTTAAAGAGTCTAACTCCTTTTCCAAGCCATCAATAACGAGCCCCACAGCACGTTGTTGGGCTATATCTGCCTCTAGTTGCTGGGCTCTTTCTTGGAGTTGCTCATTCTCAGCGATAAGCTGAGATTTCTCCTGCAAGACACGTAACATATCTACATTATCAGCTGTATTTGTTGCTGGTGCTTGGGCTTCATTTTGTTGTTCTTCTTGATCAACAGAATTATCTACATCTTCTATACAGTGCTGCTCTGCTGGGGCTTCTACTTCTTCAACATTCAATGCAACAAGATCTTTGAATATCAAATCCGAATTCATTTGAGCACCTTGATATTTATTTTTGAGGAAGATCGAGATTCTATTCCCATCCCATGTATCGAATCTCGGAGATGCGATTGTTGGTTTGCACTTCCTCTCTATCAGTTGACTGTGCTCTGCAAACCAATACAAGAAGTATATCGTACAACCTTCAATCTTCTTGTACAATATCTCAACATCACCATCTTCATCTCTTGTAACAGCCCTCTTTATGCTGTCCATGACGTACCCCAGAATTATCCGTGGCCAACAGATGCTTTTTATAACATCTGTGCTCTCCACCAGAGCGAAGAACTTGTACGGCAAGTTCGACCCACCCATTCTGGTGAAGAATGCTGTTTGGCACAAGTTGAATACTATTAACTTGGCCAATTCATCAGGACTTGCATTTCTGTCCCCCAACAGCTCTAAGATCCTTTTCTTAACTTCTGCGTTTGATACTTCAGCACTTTTTCCCTTGGAATTTGTCAGCAGTCTTTGAAGTGTTGTGTACACATGCTGAATGAGTCTGCTGGTGGGGGGGTCTTCTGTTTTTCAGTTATGATCTTTAAATACTTCTCATCAACTTCATTGTCATCATTCATTGGCAGACCGAAAATGGTTGCCATCTCATCAGCAGTTGGTGCTACCTTGACACTGCTGCTCAATTGGAAATATCCAATGCCATCTTCTTCCAAATAAGTCCCCATCAAGTTCTCCAGACCTTGTGTGACTTTAGATAGTTCTGTCTTTTCACCTTGGATCTGTAGAATACATCTACGAAATTGTAGAATCCAACATTCTTCAAGCTTTCAACAACTGCTTCAGGCAAATGGCCAAACTTTTCCTTCACCTCATCCATAAGAGAGAGTATTGGGGTGAATGTTGCACGGAAAAGTCTTTCTTCTTTGTTCCTGACAGTTTTTTTCCTAAAAAAATAACAATTAGGTTACGTCAACATTCTTCTTTATTATAATAAGGAGAAAGCCATTCTCCATTTTATATGAGACGGAGAATGTAATTCTCCGTGTCAAAATAGACGAAGAATGGTATTCTCCGTTTTGTATTAACACGGAGAATGCCATTCTCCGTGTCAAAATAGACGAATAATGTCATTCTCCGTTTTGTATTAAAACGGAGAATTGCGTTCTCCGTTTTGTATTAACACGGGGAATGATCATCTCTAGGTCAACATACAAGGGAAAATGGCATTCTCCGCGTGTTTTAAAACGGAGAATGACATTCTCCGTGTCAGTAAGACGAAGAATACTCATTCTCTAGGTTAAAATACAAAGAGAATGGCATTCTCCGTCTATTTTGACCCGGAGAATGTTCATTTCTCTAGGTTAATGCGAGGGAGAATGCCATTCTCCGTCTATTTTGACCCGGAGAATGACATTCTCCGCGTCAGTAAGACGGAGAATGTTCATTCTATAGGTCAAAAACACAGAAAATGCCATTCTCCGTTTTGTATTAACACGGAGAATGATCGTTCTTTAGGTCAAAATACAAAGGAGAACGCCATTCTCCCTTGTATTTTAAAACGGAGAATGCCATTCTCCGCGTCAGTAAGACGGAAAATGACATTCTCCGTCTCATATTAGACGGATAATGCTCGTTCTTTTGATCAAAATACAAGAGAGAACGTCATTCTCCGTGTCAAAATAGACGGAGAATATCAATCTCCTTGTATTTTGACACGGAGAATGACGTTCTCCGTTTTGTATTAACACGGGGAATGATCATCTCCAGGTCAACATACAAGGGAAAATGGCATTCTTCGCGTGTTTTTAAAACGGAGAATGACATTCTCCGTGTCAGTAAGACGGAGAATGCTCATTCTCTAGGTCAAAGTACAAAGAGAATGGCATTCTCCGTCTATTTTGACCCGGAGAATGTTCATTTCTCTAGGTTAATGCGAGGGAGAATGCCATTCTCCGTCTATTTTGACCCGGAGAATGACATTCTCCGCGTCAGTAAGACGGAGAATGTTCATTCTATAGGTCAAAAACACAGAAAATGCCATTCTCTGTTTTGTATTAACACGGAGAATGATCGTTCTTTAGGTCAAAATACAAGGGAGAACGCCATTCTTCCTTGTATTTTAAAACGGAGAATGCCATTCTCCGCGTCAGTAAGACGGAAAATGACATTCTCTAGGTCAAAATACAAGGAGAATGGCATTCTCCGTCTATTTTGAAACGGAGAATGATATTCTCCGTCTCATATTAGACGGAGAATGCTCGTTTTTAGATCAAAATACAAGAGAGAACGTCATTCTCCGTGTCAAAATAGACGGAGAATGTCATTCTCCTTGTATTTTGACACGGAGAATGGAGTTCTCTGTGTCAAAATAGACGGAGAATGGCGTTCTCCGTTTTGTATTAACACGGGGAATGATCATCTCCAGGTCAACATACAAGGGAAAATGGCATTCTCCGCGTGTTTTTAAAACGGAGAATGACATTCTCCGTGTCAGTAAGACGGAGAATGCTCATTCTCTAGGTCAAAGTACAAAGAGAATGGCATTCTCCGTCTATTTTGACCCAGAATGTTCATTTCTCTAGGTTAATGCGAGGGAGAATGCCATTCTCCGTCTATTTTGACCCGAGAGATGACATTCTCCGCGTCAGTAAGACGGAGAATGTTCATTCTATAGGTCAAAAACACAGAAAATGCCATTCTCCGTTTTGTATTAACACGGAGAATGCCATTCTCCGTTTTAAAATAGACGGATAATGGCATTTCTAGTTCAAATGACACAGAAAGGGCATCCTCCGTGTATTTTATAGACGGAGAATGATCATTTTCATTTGCCGCGTCAATATAAACGGAGAATGAACAAGACTCAAAGTTTTACCTTTTTTCTTTCTTCTTCTTGATCTTCTTCTTCTCCCCCTGCTACTTCTTCTTCTTGTTGTTCTCCGTGTTCTTGTTCTTCTACTGCTTCTTGCACTTCTTTTTCTTTTGGAGCATTTCGTCTACGAGCAACCTTACTCAAAGTTTTACCTTTTTCTTCCCTTGTTCTTGATGTTCTTCTTCTCCCCCTGCTACTTCTTGTTCTTGTTGTTCTCCGTGTTCTTGTTCTTCTACTGCTTCTTGCACTTCTTTTTCTTTTGGAGCATTTCGTCTACGAGCAACCTTCTTAAATTTCTTCCCTCCTTTGTCTTGTTTTCCAACAACTACTTCTTCTCCTTCTTCTCTAACTGGTCTACATCCATTGCTGATGATTGCGACATTGTGATGGAGATTCGCTGGCGATTTCTTGTAAGAAATTTCTAAGATTTTTGGAGGAGATGACCTAAAATCGCAAGCGAACAGAGTATGGAAGAGGAGGGAGCGATAGAAACACTTTTTTGAAGAGTCTCTTGGTTTTGTATCTTCTGGAATCGAACCGTTTTTCTGAAGAGTTGCTGGGTTTGTTGATATTCTTAATAAATTAGAAGGGCAAAAGGGTCATGCCGTGCCCTTTTATATATTTTTAAGTTAATGCTGGGCACGCGATGAAAGTTTATTTTGGGGTGGGTTTTTCAAAACTTTTTAAATTTTTGGGCATTTCATAAATTTCCCTTTAGAATTTTATATTCTTATGTTCGGCGAATATATAAATAATCGTAAAAAAATAAAACTGAAAAATAAATATAAACAGGTAACAAAAAGGTAAAACAATTCTTAAAAAAACCAAAAAATTCTTAAATCGCACACACAAATTTATATATATATGTGTGTGTGTGTGTGTGTGTGTGTGTGTGTGTGTGTGTGTGTGTGTGTGCGATTTAACTGAGCCTAATGAAAAAAACAAAAACAAAAATAAATCTTAGAAAATGAAAAAAAAAGATTAATTTTTTTAAATGAGAAAAAAAAAGATAAAACAACGAAAAACAAAAACAAAAACATAGTTCAAAGAAGTATAAATTATATATGCAGGGGACCCACAATTTAACTGAGCCCGCACGTGCTGGAATATATATATATATATATATATATATATATATATATATATATATATATATATATATATATATATATATATATATATATAATTTTATTTTTTTGAAGCAATAGATAATTGTGGCGAACTCGCCTCTACTGGGACCGCATGCATCTCTCTTAACCACTAGGCTAAAGGTCATTTGCTGTCTCTCTCTCTCTCTATATATATATATATATATATATATATATATATATATATATATATATATATATATATATATAAGAGGAGAGAGAGAGAGAAAATAAGGGAGGTGAGTTGCCACCTTACGGGTGGTGGCTATGTGTCACTCCCATGCTATCATCATGTTCGAAAAGTGTACAAGTGCATGATGATAGCATGAGGGAGTGACACATAGCCACCTCACCTCCCTTATTCTCTCTCTCTCTCTTTCTTCTCTCCTCCTCTCTCTCTCTCTATTTTTTTTAACAATAAAACAATATTTTATTGAATAAAGAAGGTGGCTCGAAAGGAGCAGTACAGGAGCAGGAACCCAAAAACACAAAAAGTCCTGTAAGACGCAGTAGGAAATACATAAAGGTGGAATTCAAATTTCGAAAATAATTCAAAATTTGAAAACTAAGCGGGTCAGCAAAATAAACGCAAAATCGGTTGAGGACGCTCGGCCCGGGGGGGGGGGGGGGGGGTGGCATACTGCCATAGGGGAGTTGGTTTTTTTTTTTTTTGGGAACGAATTCAAATTTGAAAAGACTCAAAATTTGAAATCCGCGTGTGTCCCGAGAACGCAGGGGGGGTGGGGGGCGCGTGGCGTGGTCCAAGGGGCGGGGCCCGGGATAGGGGCGGGGCCCAAGAAAGTGGGCACGGGGCCCAAGGAGGCGGTTCAGCGCCCGGAGCCAGGCGCGTGCTCGAGGCCAGCGTCCCTAGCCAGGCGTGCGGCTCGAGGAAGCGGGCGGCACGGGGCCACGGTCCCCCCGCCGGTGGGGGAGAGGGGGGAACGGACGCCGACGGCCGCCGGGGGGTGAGCCGTCGACGAACAAGGAGGAGAGGGGGGGAGGGGTAAAGGGGAAGGGGAAAGGGGGGGAGGGTGTTTGCCATTAAAATTTTGATTGAAAACTTTAATACAAACAGAACAGTGTTACAATGTAGGACTTAGATGTAGTCCTAGGAGTACACTTTTGTTTAAGCTGGGTCCTTAGTGCCAATGGAGCGAGTGGTAATGCATTGACTCCGTTGACGGGCTGACGACGGTTATCGGTTCTCTGAAGGTGCGGATTGCTCTGGGTGCTGGAGCTTGCTGAGGAGGAAGACGTTGAGTGTCTGTATCTGCCTCTCTGATGATTCCTTGTATGTTCATTGTCGATTCTCTCTGTGTGTGAAGGAGACGATCCTTCTATTTATAGTTTTGCAGGCTGGCTGCTCATACGCGCATGTGGATGCGCCGGTGTGGGATGCCACATGGAGGTTGCTGATGGAGGCGCGTAGATGATGCGCCCTGATTGGGGGGAAGAACTCTTTATACTGCTGTTGTGAGCCGGCACGTAGCAGAGGAGAAGATCTTTCTGTTGCTGAAATCTTGGACGAGTTGAGTCAAAGGACACGTGTCATCGACCCATGGCTCGAAGATCTCGGATTTGGTGAAGGGAAGTAATCTGGTGAGCTGCGCCTTGATTGGGCACAGGAGGAGGCTGTGGCTCATAACCTTTAGGGGTTACAAATCGTTTAGAGCGCATGGCTTTTGAGGCGCATGCAGGCGACTTTCCTTCTGTCTTTCGGGATCAGAGATCAGTCTGGGGCGCATGGCTTTTGAGGCGCATGCAAAGCTTCAACTGGAGACTCTTCTTCTGTCTTTAGGGATCAGTGAAGGGTCTGAGGTGCACGGCTTTTGAGGCGCATGCTGGTTTGGACGCATGGCCGTAGAGGCGCATGGCGATTTGGACGTATGGCCGTAGAGGCGCATGGCGATTTGGACGCATGGCCGTAGAGGCGCATGCGGATGGCCACGTGGCAGTAGCCGTCGGAATAGAGTCATGATGATGCTGACGTTGCCGACGCTTCGTTCTCTGAAAAAGCTGTCAATTGTTCAGACTTTGGGAAGCGTGCTGCCAACTCTGGTGTCAGTTCAGCATTTAATGTTTGTGACGTTCGATGGACAGCTGAGTGGGCACATTGGTTGGTGTTCCACTCGGTATGGAGATGTGAGGGGGCGCATCCTCTGTGATGTGCCGGGTACTGTAGGGCGCATCTGTGTGATGCGCCTGATGCTGGAGGGCGCGTCCATGTGATACGCTGTTTGGCTGGCGCATCCGACATGTCCTTTAATGATGCGGCTGTCTCGCTCCTCGAGTGCTAAAAATAGCCGTTTGGCTGAATTCGAGGCGTCCGGTTCATCCATTTAATGCAAATTCATTGTACAGAATTCGGAGAGTCATCCACTTGGCGCATGGGTTTGATTTGCCCGTCCTATAAATAGTGGCATGAAGAGAAGGTTTGCTCCTCGTTCCCTCACGTACTTCCAACATGAACTTGGATATGCGGGTGCATTCTGTTGACGAAGTGCTCCCGAGGGTGAAGATGAGACGTCGTGTTGTCTTCGATGCACTTGAAGGTGACTGTTACATCCAAAAGACGGAGTCGAGGGCTTCTGAGGCAGGCAGAAGGTGCCTGTTGCATCCAAAGATAGGGATGTCGGGCCTCGTCTCCGTTTCCGGAAGAGCCGTAGATCGGAATGGCGGTGCTATGCTCTCTCTTCCTTTAAAGTGGGTGCCGCCCACTTTGATTGTGTTGAAAGCTCCTTGTGCCATGATTTGATCACGGTCTTCCTTGGTCTTTGGAGGCTCTTTCGAGCCTCCCTGGCCACAGCTTTGCCGTGCTCTTCTCTTCCTTGGTTCCAGCCAGAGGGTTAAATGCTTTGTGTAATCGAAGCA
>JANAVB010000168.1:0-79339 GCA_029216955.1 Iris pallida
ATATATATATATATATATATATAAAATATAATAATAAAAATATATATATACCACTCTAAAAGGATAAAACCATAATAAATCCCTAAACTAGAATTTAAGGAAACCTACAAAATCTAGGGTCAACATGTAGAGAATGGTCCCCTCTCTAATTACTGTGAAAGAAAAAAATAAATGGAGAATTTTATGGTTTAAATGACATACCTAAATGAGATTTAGAGGAAGAAATGGAGTTGGAAGAAAGAAATGAAGAGAGAGAAGAAGACTTAGTGAGGAAGGAAGGAGAGGTGGAGGGGGACTATATGACCAGCCATGTAAGGGAGGGTAGGGGCACTTGTAATTACAAGTTTGCCTCTCCCTTGCCTTCTAGGCTAAGTTAAATTAATTTTTGGGTTTTGGGATTAGCAAAAATTAAACAAAAATCATAATTAAGCTAGATACTTATATGGGATTAGTCCAAACTCCTAATCCTAAAAGTTAAGTATGGTGGGCCATGGTTAATTTAATTGCGGCTAAAGTCGAAATTTCCCGGGGTCCCGAATTAACTCGGAATGCAATGAAATTCGAACCCGACTCCTATAATAATTAAATAATAATATTCATGAAATAAAATTCCCAAAAATATTATAAAATGGAAAATTACTATTTTACCCCTAACTTGGAAAAGTGAGGGTGACACATGCGGCCATAATGCTAACTGCATGGAGAAAACTCATGCGGCCGTAAAAGTCAGCCGCAAGCAGAAAGCCCATGCGGCCAGAACTGCCAGCCGCATGCAGGCAGCCTGCACGGCCATGACTTCCAGCCGCATCCCAGAGGTTCATGCGGCCACCGCTTCTAGCCGCATACAGAAGGCTTATGCGGCCACAAAGGATAGCCGCATGCAGACAGCCTGCACGGCCACTGATCCCAGCTGCATACCATATGTCCTATACGGCTCACGGTCAGTCTTCGACCGCCTCTCAGGCGATCCTGATCCTAGATGCTCTCATGTGCCAATCTCCGGGGACTCTTCCTACTATGCACTCTCAGGTGCTAGAAGGAAGAAGTCTCGGACAGCGCGGGCTCGGCGAGCTCAGTCGGCTGTTCCTACTTCTGACTATCAGGGAGTCCCGTTGACTATTACGCGGGCCCCTGATGGAAAGTTGTACATAACTACTCGTGTCCAGCCCCCAGCGGCCAACGAATGGGATAGTTATCAAGAATCTCCCAACAATGATCTGGTGCAAGTACTCGTGCTACCCCCACATCAGGGAGTAGGCAGGAGGCCAACACACTCATGGGCTCAGAACTCCCGGGCCCACAAAATGGGTAACTTGTGCAATGTAATTCTTCACAAACGTAAGAAAAGGGACGAAGATTTGCTGTAAAGAGAATCCTGTCAGGGACATCAATGCACCCAAGTCATTGTCAACTGCTGCTGCAACAAGGCAACAGTACAAGATAACCGGCGGTCCATCTTCCAACGGCTGCAACACCCAAGCTCAGAAGACGTGGCACTTCTCGTCGCCTACTGTAATTCGGCTCTGAAGATTCCAGGCAGCGGTAAAGAAAAGAAAGCAAATGTCTCCAGTCCAAAAATCTCAACCGACGTAACCAAGAAACTCTCTTCTAAGCGGTTGTCTACCACCAGTACAGAAGGAGTTTACCAAGGTACCCGCTCAAAGACGAAATCTGCCACACTTGGAGGCATTGGAGCCGGGGGGTAGCACTCCTCCAAACATCTATGACATTCCGGTGTTCCAAGAAGACAATCCAGGGGAAACAATTCACCCAACAGATGCAACAGATCCCGATGTCCCTGAGGATGTCCACAATTCTCAAGATGAGGCAAGCTCTGAAGCTGGGGGTACCACTCTTTTTGAGTCCGAACCAGAGAAGAACATTCCCACATACCCTGACGACTTCTCTGTACAAGGGTATGACTCAGAGGGCACGTCCTCTACCGTTCCTTTCGTCTCTCCTCATGTGAGGACGGTATTCATGACGGACAGCAACCAAGACAGTCCCAGTGATCGCCAATGCATAGACACTCTGGAGGCCATGCTGCATGCCTTGGTCAAATCTGTAGACGAGATCAAAGCAGCCCTTCCAACTCTGTAAGAAAGAACGCCTGGCCAAACAAGCTTGGGTCCCGCGGTTAATGCGTATTCGAATTCAGCTGCACCAAACCCGGGTGATAATCCTCCCGAAATATCCGTCCCCACCACTGCAGATGAGGCCAGGGAGACAAGAAGAGAGGTCCAGGAGCTCTGGGCCATGTTCCATGCCCGAGAAAACTGCCAAGACCCCAGGATACGACGATCGTATCCTACTGTATGGAGAGATGTTCCCTTCCCACCAAAATATAAACCATTCCACATCAATCCATATGAAGGGAAGACATCTGCAAACATGTACATCACCTACTTTGAAGTCACAATCGACCATTTGTCTCATGACGACCCTATCCTTACGCGGCTGTTCATTAGAGCATTAGAAGGGGTCGCCTTCGACTGGTATCGTAACTTGCCGGACAACTGCATCTAGTCTTTCACCGGCTTCAAACGTATGTTCCTGGAGAGGTTCTACGAAGTAGTACAAGATGTGACAATGTCCACCCTCATGGACGTTGTCCAGGGAGAAAAGTAGCTGACAAAAAACTACATCGAGCGGTTTCGCCAAACCACGATAAAGTTGCCTTCCGGTAACCCGAATTCCTCCTTAATTGAAATTTGCCAAAAGAGGCTGCTTCCTACGATCAGCCTCTGGATGGGCAAAAGTTAGTTTAGGGATTGGAAGACTTTCATTATTAGCGCCACTAGCGCAGAAGACAAATTGAAGAAAGATCGCCAATTGGGATTACACGTCTCGGAAGGAGAGGACAAGGGCAAACGTCGTAGTACCAACAGCAACAATGGTGGTAACCCCTCCAAGAATCGAGACAACAAGGGCAAACAGGTTATGGTGGCCGACATAGCCCCAAAGCCTGAACCGAAGCCGACAGAGAAATAGTGGCCTCAGATGACCTATTAAATCGAGGACGGGCATGTCAAGTCCATCTTGGACATGCTCATACAAGGAGGTCGAATTCAGCTCCCTCCTACAAGGCGTGAACCTCGACCTGCAAAAATGGAGAACCCCAAGTACTGCCACTACCATCGCTATGTCCACCATGCTACACATGACTGCTACCAACTGAAGTGATACATCCAGTATCTCATCGATTCTAAGGCCCTGGCCATTGATTTCGAAGAAGCGACCGTAGCAGCCAATATGGTGTCAGTACAATTCGGTAACTTACTTCCGACAAAGACTCATGATGGAGTAGTACCCATCCCCAGAGCAAAGATGGAGGTCACCAACCTTCCATTTCCCCGAGACTAGGCTGCTGGTCTAGTGCCCCTTACCACATCACGGGGGGAGATCATGTGGGTCCATCCGGACTTGGTACCTGAGGTGACTCAGTCCGCAGCTCCCTCCTCCAGCAAGAAGAAGAATGGAAAAGTCAAATTATGCCGCACAATCTCGGCAGAGTTCGAAGAAGCTAATGCTGTTGTTACCCGCTCCGGCGCACAAACACAACCTCCACCAAGTAACTCGGCTGAAGACCATCAGCCGACAGCTGCTGATGCTCCAGGACTTTCGTAGCCTTCAACGACCGACAAGCGTAGGACGAAAGAGACTCGCTTCGACAAACCGCTCCGAAGAGAGACGCCTCATGGACTAGAGAGGCCCTACAACTTCGACATCTTGGTGCAATTGGCTAACACACCGGCCAAATTATCACTATACGAACTCCTGAGACACTCCAAGGACGTTCTCGTCGCACTAAACGAGGCACTCCAGAATGCCGACGCATATCTGGCTCAATCCAATCTCACTGGGGAAAGCTCGCTTGTAGATCTCTAGGACAGCGCCTGCACAGGTGCGATGCCCAACATCGTATTTACTCCGCACGATATGCTTATCAAGACCAACCTGTACGATCGCCGTCTGTATTATACTGGGTATATTGGCGATATCAAGGTGGACCGGATGTATATTGACCCCGGTTCCTTCATAAGCATCATCCCGAAGAGTCTACTACATCATCTGTGCATCCTAATGCATCGCTTGATGCCAACAAGCACCGCTATCAGCGGTTTTAATTCAGGCAGAAGCTATCCGATCGAGAAGATTCGCTTGAAGTGCCAAATCGGCGATCTTCAGTCAGAAGTGGCATGTTATGTCATAGATGCGGATACTTCCTATAATATTCTCCTCGGGCGTCCTTGGATACATGATTACATGATCGTGCCCTCCACACTGTACCAGTTCTTCAAGTACGTCGACAAGCACGTCTTCGTGAGGACAGAATTTGCCGACATCGATCCCTTTAAAGGGGTCCAATCCTACTACTCAGACTCATGCTTGTATGAGAAGTCAAAAAAGCATATCGCTGAAGGAGATACTCAAGCTCAAACTGAGGCAGCAACTGGATCAGAAGAACCTCTGACGATCCACCTCCAAGCCCGCAAACCTGGCATAACTGTGCCCCTTACAGCCACTCTGCGTAAGGATGCAATTAGCCTCTCTGCACAAGAGGAACATATGATAATCCGACTGCCAAGGTCTGGCCAAGCGCGAAGACCCACGATAAAGCCACTGTCAATCAGGCTGCCTAAAGCTAGCCAGAAACAAACAGAGAAGCTCAATCCTTCTATCAGGCCGATGACAATTCGTCTTTCTAGAACGAATCGGCAGCTGAGCACTAAGCCAGGGACTGCTAGCCAGCCAACAACTCTCAGTCCGACACCGAACACCAAACTGGGGGTGGCTAGTACGCCAGCAACCCTACGTCTTGCTCCACCCATGGAATCCCTGATGATTAAGCTGCCTAAGTCATCCTCTCAGCCTTCATTTACACAGGAGGTAGCTGAAGAAGAGTCAGAACTAGCCAAGTATTTGGTTGTTTACACTGATATGCCATCCGCAGATGATGTAATCCAATTGGAAAAGATATCTTACTTCATCAATAAAGGGTTATCTTTGAATTATCTCGAGCTTAATAAGCTTTGTATAATGTACGCTATAGAAAATGGTATAGGCACTCACCTACACACACAGGTAACAAATGTCTGTACCGCAAACCAACTTACTCCAGTGGAAGATGCTTACCGCATAATCGAGGGAGAGGATCATCCAATCATCTTCAGCCGAAAGAATGACCTACAATATTTTAGGGTAGAAAAAGTTGATCTCGAACCCGACATATGAAGATTGCCCCTTTATCTGTATAGTTCCCAATCCAAGTACCTCATACAAGAACAAGGGTATGATCTAAAAACTACACCAGGCTTAAACTATAGCACTGGACGGCGGTTACCTCTACAGTCGTCGGTCCCGACGGGGAAACCACGAGACTATTACAACAAAACCAGATGTGGGCTGGGTTATGTTACACCGGCAACGACCCCTGAAAGCTCAGACGAGAAATGCGACTGGCACTCACACTCAACCGGATCACCCACTTCCGATTCGGATGTCAGCATCGAGGACATGCTCAGGCAAGTCTGGTCCGTTAATATGGCATTTGCCGACGCCTACGAAGAAGATGAAGACATTCCTGAACTTCTTGAGTTAGAGCCGTGGGCACTACAACTAGATACGCGGTGGAAGAAGCGGTTCGAACAAAGAGAGCCTCCCACCGAGGATGAGGTTGTACAAGTCGATCTCGGTGATGAGTCCTCTCCAAAGCCCATCTCCGTCAGCAAGAATCTGATGGAAGGGGAGCGAGAATCACTACTATAACTCGTCAGAGAATACATCGACGTGTTCGCATGGAGCTACGAAGATATGCCATGACTGAACCTTGAGGTTGTACTTCACAAGCTCAACATCCGTCCGGACGTAAAACCGGTCAAGCAACAGCAACGACGGTTCCGCCCCGACGTCATGAACGCCATTGAAGCTGAGGTCAACAAACTGATAGCCAGCGGCTTCATCCGTGAGGAACAGCATCCAGACTGGGTCGCCAACATAGTACCAGTCCTCAAGAAGAATAGAAAGATTCGAATCTGCATCGACTTTCGTAATATGAATAAGGCATGTCCTAAGGATGAGTTCCCCCTCCCTATCACAGACATTATGATCGACAATACCTGCGGCTTTGAGCGTATGTCATTTATGGATGGTTTCTCGGGGTACAACCAGATCAAGATGTTTCCTGATGACAAAAAGCATACATCATTTTGAACACCAATTGGTACATACTACTACACAGTCAAGCCTTTCGATTTAAAGAACACTGGCGCCACCTATCAAAGAGCTATAAGCATCATCTTTAGAGACCACCTGCACAAGACAGTGGAATGCTACGTCGACGATATCGCCGTCAAAAGCCGCTCTAAGGAAGATCATCTTCATGATCTGAGGACAGTGTTCGACCTGATACGAGCGCACAAATTGAAAATGAATTCCACAAAATCCTTCTTGGGCGTATCCAGCGGGAAGTTCTTGGATTTCATCATTACTTCCCAAGGTATGCACATAGACCCTGAGAAGACGAAGGCAATCATGGAGATGGGTCCCCCGAGAAATCTCCATGAACTCCGAGGTCTTCAAGGTAGACTAGCTTACATCAGGAGGTTTATCTCTAACCTCTCCGGACGATGTCAGCCATTCACCGACCTCATGAAGAAAGGCATTTCATTCGTATGGGATGAAGAATGCCAGCGCGCCTTCGACAGCATCAAAGAATATCTGACGAACCCTCCAGTCCTGGTAGCCCCGGTTGCTGGAAAACCATTCCTACTCTATGTGGGAGCAATAAAGCATTCTGTCGGTGCTTTGCTAGCGCAAAACAATAATGCAGGCCACGAGCAAGCTATATATTACCTCAGCCGAATAATGATGGGGCCGGAGCATCGATACACTGCCGTAGAAAAGGAGTGCCTTGCTCTAGTGTTCGCCATTCAGAAGACGCGATACTACATCATGGGACAAACCATTCATGCCGTATCAAGAGTCAATCCCCTCAGGGTACTCATGACCAAGCCTGGTGCACTCAGCTCTCGTCTCGCTACCTGGGCAATTTTATTGCCTCCCTACCACATAATATTCATCCCGTAGAAGGCTGTTAAAGGTCAAGCTGTAAAACCCCTAATTTTTTTTAAAATTATTTTTTATTATTTTATTAGACTTCAAATTTAATTTATGCAATTTATGATTTTTATTATTTATTTCATTACAAATGACCTTTGCCATTGTTGAATTTTGGAACACAAGACTACCATGAATTTTGGCACGGAAGATGTAGCAGTGTGCCTTGACTAGTGTATTAGCCATGTCATGGGAAGCCTAGCCATGGTGAAGAGCAAATTAGAAAAACCAGGCCAAGTTACGACTCAACCTCCACCGATAAATTTATTTATATATTAATTTAATTTTTGACTTTTAAGTGACCCGGTTTGACCAATTCAACCCGAACTGGGCCCGGACCAAATTTAAGCCCAGATAGGCAGGTGGTGGGACCAAGGTGGCCATGTAGACATATTTTATGTACTTAGAAATATTTTCTAAATTGTTTTAGAATTTTATGTACAATTTCTAATTTTTATTTATGTGTACAATTATTGGTATTTTATTATTAAATAATATCTTACAAAATGATACAGTTTTTTTGGACCCAAACAAGGGTGTGTAGTAAAGTTCTCCCATCGGACGATTTTTGTTATTTTATTTAAAACTATTTTATGGTGATTAATAAACATGTTTATTTTATTATGTATGATTTTATTATTTAGTTGATTATTGTCAAATGAAATTAAATATGTATGTACTTATGTTTTAAATTAATTTTATATATGGATAGATAAGATTTAGATATTTCCTTTTAAATTTGTGATAATTTTTTAGGAGTATATTTAGATATATGCATATATATATAATATGTTATATGTAGAAAGTAAAAGATTTGATAAGGAAAAAGAAAAAGAAAAAAAAGATAAAAGGAATATGTGGTCGGCCCCACAAGTGGGAACCGACCAAATTAGCAAAGGAATAGCATAGCTTTGTGCGCCCCACCCCTTTATAAGATAGCAACAACATCATCCTTAGCTTGTTGGCCGAACCCTATGTGTATATATATATATATATATATATATATATATATATATATATATATATAAAACAACAGCGTCCACATCGCGACGGCGGCAAACAACATCGACAACAATCAACAACAACAAGAACAAAATTTAACATCAAGGTATTACACTTTTCCAATCGATTTCTCCTTCAATTCTAATCCGATTGTAGATCCGTAAATTCGTGTAGAAAGCCAACATGACCCTCTTCAAGATCCCCTAGGTGGATTTTGACATGGCCATCCAACTTGCTCGAAAAATTGAGACAAAGTTGGAGAAAAACCACTTTTCTGAAATATTAAAAACTGTTTTGAAACACCAACTTGTCGGCCACTTTTCTCGCTGTCCATTAAACTTTCATAAAAACTAATTGAAGGCAGTCAAAGACAACATAACCAAGATTGTAACGCACCTTTTGGATTCACTGTTTATCTAGTATGTAGAAAGTTACACGTTGTTAAAGTTTCCCAAAAAATTATAAATTCTGTTTTTGAAAATTTGAAAAATACTCCGATACGGCGTCCGTCCCGACAAACCAGGCGACGTGGTCGCACACTATATGCATCGAAAGGCGCGTATGGATGTTGTCGACGTGTAGGAACTGACGGAACTCGATTTCATTGCATATGCGCGACGAAATCAATACGTATCCGTCGAGATACCCCGTATCGACTTTTTGCAAATTAAGTCACAACTTGGTGCACACTCATCATATCGCGATGAAACTTGCGATATTGGACTCAAAATATTTTTCTGGTCCTGTGAGCCAAGTTTGGTCCGATTCTGAGACCGTTGATCGGGACGCTATTTTGGCGGACCCACAATCCCACTCAACGGGCGATTTTGTGCACGGCCCACCGGAATCCAAAATTGGACATACCGTTGGGTTCCCCTCATCAAAACAAATCCGTAGACATGTAGTTTGATAACTTTAGAGACCGTAGATATTGGCATGCATTTCGGTGCAAAGCGGATCCAACGGCAGACATCGTTTTGACCCGAAATTACGATTATGCCCTTGTTCCAGAATTTAACTTTTGGACAGGCATTTCCTAGGTATATCTTTTATTCCAAACTCGTTCGTGATGTTTGTTGCAGCATCCGGAGTCATCTGCGGGATTTGGCTTTTCTTGCTTCGTTTATTTGTCTGTTCGAGCTACTGGATTATTTCCTTTTGTACATAACCTCAGGCAAGATACCTTGCCATTATACTGTTTATATTCAGTTTGCATTTTATTATATATTACTGTTCATTTATTTCCAATTCTACCATTCCTGATTTACTGTCTGCTCAGTGATATTAGATATACTTTGTTATTATCCTTTGACTGCATATGGACTTAGAGTTAAGAGACTACCGTCTGTAGTGTATCGTATATACCTTGACGCAGTTGTACCATGAGGATGTGTGAGATGAGTAGCATGTAGAGGTTCTTGTGTGTGGGCTGATCCCCCATGTGCATGCGATAGGGCTAATTGCTAATAGAGGCATGTTAGGAGACTTAGCAGTTAGTAGAGGTATATGAGACATGGATGTGACTCTGTTAGGCATTGGGTGGGAAGAACAGTTCCTTGACGTATGGGCCATGTATGTACTTCCCTATTGCCGGTTATCTCCGCGGGAGATACGGTCCTGGATCCTGATACTGATTTACTGCTGGCCTCTGACATTCGATGAATGTTATGCTTTGAGGTCCCTGGTATCCTGATGGGCCATACCTGAGATTACTGCTACTGAGCCAGAGTTCCGATGTGTTGGAGGTTTGTTCTTAACTGCATAAATACTGTAGTACGGTTAGATTACCTTATTGTCATCTTGTCACTTATTTCGGTTTGTGACATACTATTTATTAAGTTTATTATGGTATGCTCTTTATGTATCTTGTTACATCCCTCTGAGGACCTGGTTATCTCTCCAGGTGTGTGCTCCTGTGATTTTGCAGGTGTTCTAGCCAAGGCCGTGATCTTCTCCATTCTTCGAAGACGATTGCGCTTGGTTCGCCTCGTTATCTTATCGATCACTTCTTGTATATTTTATTTGAGATAGTTGGTAGTGGACTTTGTCTCCGCCTAACGATTGTATATATGACAAATTCAAAGTTGCTTTTATATCATTTGTTTATCTAGTGGATGAGATTTAGCTATTATGGTTCTACTGCATTTTACAGCTTATGTATTCATACGAGATTTCCATATATTGGAGTATACTTCATATGTATACAGCTGGCATGTCGATGTACCTAGTCCTACGTATTTTGGGACTGGGCGTTACATAAGCTCTGACAGACTTTTTAGCAGCTCATCCAGGATCGGAGTGAAACAGGATAGACGAAGAGATTCCAGATGAGGTCGCCAATTCAAATGTGGCCTCTCATGATGTCGTATGGCGAATGTTCTTTGACGGCGCTTCTAGAACTGGGCCGAAGGACAACATCGTCGCTGGAGTCAGAGTGGTGCTGATTTCTCCCTCCGGGCTGGTGATCAATCGGGCTTACTCCCTCACGGAGTCCTGCTCAAACAATGTGGCCGAGTACAACGCTCTGGTCATTGGCCTCCGACTTGCAAAAGAGCTGGAGGTAGAGTATATTGAAGCATACGGCGATTCGCAGCTAATCGTCAATCAAATCCGGGGCTCAAACGAAGTGCGTCATGAAGACATGATCCCCTATCACCAAATAGCGATTGACATCATCTCGTCCTTGGAAGGGTTCTTCATAAAACACGTTTCCAGGCTCCAAAATATTGAAGCCGATGCCCTAGCAGGCCTAGCCGCTTCCTTAGCAGTTCTAAATCATGCTCACCACTTGGTTGACATCATAGGCCGTGAGTTGGTCCGTCCTAGGAGTAATATTCAATGTGTTGAGAGTTACTCCGCTCTGACAGTCGACGAAGCACCAGACTGGAGACAACCATTCATGGACTTTGTGGTCTACGACATCCTGCCAGAGAATCCGAAGGAAGCTATTTCTATCCGAAGATGTTCCCTCAGATTCTTCTACGATACAGAAATAAAAATGCTATATCGGCGATCATACGATGGATTACTGCTTTGATGTCTGTCAAATACAGAAGCCAAAGAAGCCGTGCGTGAAGCTCATGATGGCATCTGTGGGGCCCATCAGCCTGGCCCAAAATTACAGGATCGCCTTCGACGAATGGGCTATTACTGGCCCACGATGGTTGCAGATGCCATAGACTATGCACGAAAATGTAAAGCCTGTCAAGTCCACGTAGATTTCATCCACCAGCCATCCGAGTTTCTGCATCCGATAGTGGTATCCTGACCATTCGAAGCATGGGGAATGGACTTTATTGGTCCGAGCACTGTACCTACGTCCAGAGGACATCGCTTCATACTCGCAATCACAGATTACTTCTCCAAATGGACGGAGGCTATTCCGCTGGCAGAAGTCAAGACTTCAAATGTGATCAGCTTCCTCAAGCATCACATCATTTACCACTTTGGACTGCCATGGAGGATCATCCATGACAATGGTCCGCAGTTCGGAAGCCATGCCTTCTATCGGTTTTGCGACAAATACTGAATCCAAAATATTGCTTCAACACCATACAACCCAGCGGCTAACGGTCTGGCTGAAGCGTTCAATAAAACAATCATCAAGCTTCTCAAGAAGTTCGTGTCTTCAAACAAATGCGACTGGAATGAAAAGCTGGGCGAATGCTTATGGGTGTATCGTACTACAGTATGAACGGCCACCGGGAGTACACCATTCTCTCTGGTATGTGGGAGTGAGGCAGTTCTCCTACTGGAGAATCAAATCCCCTCGCTTCGCGTCGCTCTCACCTATCGGTTGACAACGGATGATAATCACCATAGCCGACTACAAGAGTTGGAGGCCCTAGATGAGAAGCGGTTGTTAGCACAACAGCGAATCGAGCTGTACCAGGCACGTATCTCCGGAACCTTCAACAAAAAGGTTAAAATTAGAATATTCCAAGTAGGCGATCTCGTTCTGGCAGTTTGGAGGCCGATGGTTATGACTCACAAAATCGCCGGCAAGTTCCAGCCAAAGTGGGAAGGCCCGTTCATCATCGACGCTGTATTCTCCAATGGAGCTTACCGCCTCGCAAAACAAAATGGAGACTTGCTCATGTTGTCCATTAACGGCAAGTTCCTAAAAAAAGTATTACGTCTGAAACAACATCCTCTAGGGTGATGACTTACGTACCCTCTGGTACCGCTGAACTCACATCCCGACTACAAATATTCTCAAGCAATGAGTTATGTACCCTATGGTACCGCTGAACTCACATTCCGACTATAAATTCCCCAAATTGTCGAGTTACGTACCCTTTGGTACTGCTGAACTCATACTCCAAATCCAAATATCCCTGATTGATGGGTTATGTACCCCCTGGTACCGCTGAACTCACATCCTGACTTTAAATCTCCAGAATGTCAAGTTACGTACCTACAGGTACCACTGAACTTACCTTCTGATCCCAAATCTCCCAGATTATTGAGTTATGTACCCGCAAGTACCGCTGAACTCACACTCTGGTCACTACAGATAAATCTATATCGTCTCTTTTAGGTATTAAGTCATGTATGATCATACCTCTGAACTTTCCTCCTAAAAGAGCTCCCTCTTTATGATCCAATACCCGCACTTCCAGTGCACAAAAAGGGTAACAGATCCACAAATTCTCCGAAACAACCATGTCGATGTTACCTCTGAGTTGTTTCCCTTTCATCAAAAATAAACCGCCCCTCACATAGAACTTCCACGTCCTTATTACCTCTGAGTTGTTCTATGTATCCCTTCATGGAGCCCCCTCCTGCCATGTCCTCATTACCTCTGAGTGGGAAGGCTCCATCGAAGAAACCCTCATATTTACCATGTCCTCATTACCTCTGAGTAAGTATGCTGGTTCTCTCTCGACTTATTATCCGTACCAAAAAAACCCAGGGTACGCCAAAGATAATAGGCCCACAAATGTCCTCTGTTGACCACAAATGATCTCAGGTGACCACAAATGTCCTCTGTTGACCGCAAATTTCTCATCATGTCCCGGGAGCTCAGCTGCTCCATGGCATTCTTTCTCCCGATACCGGAAACTTCCATGGCCACCTCACTGTGGAGTTTTCCAAGTATCCCCATTAACTTGTTATCTGTACCTAAAACCAAGGTATACCCAGTGTAACAAGTCCACAAATAGTCCCCCAGTAGGGCCAATACCACACCACTACAAACATAATAAGCAGTATAAACGAAGGGTAGAATAAAGTATACTCTTTTATTTGAAAGGCAAAAGTACTACATGTTCTGGGGACCACGTCCCCCTCAAGAAAGGAAAAGAATGAAAAAAAAGAAAAAAAAAAGCCGATTATGGTTCGGCGATACACAATTACATGAGACGGTCCCTCAGCAACGCAGTCGACCGCTCAAACCTCTGTTTGGTCCGGCGTTCGGCCTCCTGAGTCAGCAGTACCGTATCTTCCAAGTGCGCGTGAGCCCGCCAGCCATCCTCAAACTTCTTCAGAGCACGCTCCTGGTTAGCAGAAGCTCGGGAAACCCTCTCGGCATCCTGAATAATCAGTTCTTTATCCACACGGGAAGCTTCAAGCTCAGACTCCAAGAAGGTCAGCTTCTTCTGAAGTTCGAGGATCTGCTCCCTTGTATCGATTACTCCCCGGGAGGCGGCCGCTTCCCGAGACCTGCAAACCTCGCTCCGGCAGCTCAGCTGGTCGTACAAGAGAGATAGGTCGCCAAGGTCCTTTATTATAACCGGCTTAGACGTATCTCACACAAGCTTTATCTTCTCCAGGGCAGTGGTGAGGAAGCCCCGCTCCTGATCTATTACTACAGACAGATCAGCTTGCCGCAGCACTTGAAACTGGGCCACAAGCTGATCAGCCTATAACAGTTTGGGCTCCAGAAGCGCGGCTATCCCTGCCCCACCAGGAAGGGTTTTAAGAGTCTCAATTTGGCTACGAGCGCATTGTCGGGCCAAGGCAAAGGGGGTCCCCCGCTCCACAGCAGCTTCTACTCCTCTCTTCAAGTGGCGGTAGAAACTATCAATCACATCCTATGACGCCTCATCCAGAACTTCCGTAGAGGACGGTGTCAAAGGAAGTATAGCTGGCAGTACCGAAGAAGACGCAACAGAACTTGCCACCCCTGCCATAAGGGAAATAAATTCTGAGCGAAAGGATGCTTGAACAGCGGCCAATTCTTCCTCCGAGGCCCGAACAATCTGGATACTCGGTAAGGCTGAGAGGTCAACCCCCAAAGTCATACGAGCAGAGGAAGATACAGGGACCATTGCTCCCTGTCCAGGCTGTCCCGCCATCTGACCTTCCGAACTCGATCCGGCGGAAGGCCCCTCAAGATAAGTCGAAAGAGGAGGGGCATGCTCCCTTCCACCAAATCCCTGCTGGCAGAGCCTTTCCTGACAGTATCTGTCATGGGCAGTGAAGAGGTGGGACCTGTATGTCCAGAGCAACCGTCAATCAGCATAACCCGAAGGTTGTGATGATAGAGCAAATGGGCCTCCTCATTAGTCAAAATTTGGCTTATCTTACCAGGGGAGGGTTGTGGAGGCTTAGGCTCGCTGACAGCCGCCATAGTCCCCTCACCAGCAACCTCCAAGCTGAATTCAGCTGGCTCTTCTGCCCCACTGCCCCGGAAGGAGATACGATTGGATCAGTGTCACCCTGCTGAAATTCAACGGTCTCGAGAACGGGTTCAGCGGAGCCCCCGTCGTCCTGCGTTGGGGCCTCAGCAATGTGAGATCCCCCAGCCGCCGCCGAGAGGGCTCCGGCAGAAATAATCTCCACACACATGTCATTAATTAAAGTATTCAGGACTGGATTGATTTCAGAAACAGCGACCGGTTCTCGAGAGCCCGACTCTTCTGACTCCTACAAGGGGAAAGGAAAATGATTAAAATCAAAGTTCAGGAGAAAGAAAGAACTGAATAAAGATGGTAGTAACTCAATTTACCTCCGAAGCAGGGTCGACGTCCTTGCTTCTCTCCCTTATAGTTAGCTTGCGACGTCTTATCGCAGTCCATTTTCGAGAGTAAGGAATGCCGCCAACAGGGAAGATTTGCCTGCTATGTTTTCGTACAGGACCAGGTGCAACAGGCGGCTGATCCACCACCATCTCATTTGGCATGACAGGTGGCTGATCCGCCACCATCTTATCTGACGTAATAGGCGGTTGATCCGCCCTGACATCCTCCGCCGAAAGGAAAGAGTTATCTGCATCGTGCTCGTCATTCTCTTCGTCCGCAGTTGTGGACTCCGAGTCAGGCACAGGAACCGCATTCGCTCTCCTCTTTCTCGTCTTAGACCCCTTGGGCTTTTTCGCTAAGCCAGTACCCACGATAAAGCTGGTACTCGGGTGAAAATTAACGGGAGGCTTGCTCGCCGTAACATGGTATAAGGCTGCCATATATAAAATCTCTCCTAGCATCTCACCATCAGGCACTGAAAAGGTGGTTCGGGTATGAACCGTGTCGTAATAATACCATGCCCTGATACCATCCAGGATGCTACCTTCAAAACCCAGGCAAGAACTGGGACTGTCAAAGAACAACTGGCTATACCCGAATTGGCGAGAGAACCTGCTGGACAAGTAGGGCTCCAGGTGGACGACGTTGCGATTACAATATACTAGGTGTGCTGGACGGATATTACGCAGCCAAAGGAGCAGTTTCTCAGGTAAGATGAGAGGAGGTTCGGTACCATCAATATGTACGCTCCTTACTTCTTCAGCAGTAAAACTAGGAACAGACACAAAAATGTCGTATCCGTCCACTCTCGCCAGCGCCCTCCGATAGGCTGGCATGGTGCTGTACTCCCAGGGCTGATGGTGGAATCGAAAAATGAAACCGTCGTCAGCCGTAACACCGTCTTCTGCTCCAGGTCTCATCAGAGACCGACAATGCATTAACAGCCACCCCATCAGATAATGGTATGGCAGCTCTAGGCGCTCAAAATCTATCTCCGTATCACGAACGATGACCTTGGAAGAAAAGACACGAAGGCCATGGTGTATGTTGTACACCATGGCTGGAAGAAGAGCCAGCTTGGCACCAAAGACCAGCTTTACGGTAGGAAGGATAAAATGGTGACTGATCCTCTCAATGGAACCTGCCCCTCCGGAAACTACGCAGTTCCGTAGCCACACCATCAGGAATCCCGCCAAAAGCCCCTTCTTCGACAGTCGCTGAGTACCAGGATAAAAATAACTAAAGGAGTCGGTCTTACTCCCAAATGTGTCGCTCGTGGACCTCGATCTCTTGGCGGTTGACACCTGGTTTTGTACCTGCTCATGAGTTTGAGGATCTTGGGAAGAAACCCTGCCTGAGGCGCCTAGCGTGAAAATGTATGAGACCCAGGTGGTGGTACGAGGAATGCTCCCTTCCGAGCTATCATTCTTCTTGATAGCCGTCTAATGACAAGTACTGTGGTGACATAACAATTCCCGATACACCGCAACAAAGCCCGGGAACGGTCGATCCAAATCCTCGAGCTCTTCGCTCGTAGGGGTGTACACTTCAAAGACTTCTTCCCCCTAGGATAGCTTGGAGATAACGTACATCTCGTGGAGAGCAAGTCCCAGCTCCCCTCTCGGTGTGAAGAAGGTTCCCGTCCGCCGGTTGTACATCTCCAGAAGAGCCATAAACAACGGCTTATTTATGGGTAGACCATAATAGGTGCCCCGAACGGTGTGGTAGAGGCCGATCTCACGCAGGGGAGTCGTATATTTCTGCAGAATCCACGTGGTTAGGTTGCCCACGTAGGGATAGGGTTTATCCCGTTCGGCAACGCCAACCGGCCGACGGGATACGACCCTTTGCGAGCAAGCTGGTTCAAGAAGGTATCAGCCTGAGAGAATGCAAAATTGGGACCCGTTACGTTTATAAAGGTACCCGAAGCCAGTCCCATCACGTACCGACTGACCGGTTCCCTTCCCGCATACGCTGATCCCAAATTCCTGTTGTAATGGATGTTTCCCATAAACATCCCCGACTTGTTGGGAGTCAAGGACTCTACCATCTTTCTGTCCAGCAGTAACATATTGAACCATGACAGAGGAAAATGACGCTCTATCGGAGGAATATAGATCTCCACCCCGTCAAGAACAAAGTCCCAGCTCTCGGATATATCCAGCACCCGGGTGTTCTTTACAGACAAAGCATCCCCAAAAAGGAACGCAGGCTTCAGGTATTCCCCTTCCAATTGCCCTGAGTTCATCATGGCACAGAGAAAGTGAAAGGACTGTTTCTTGATAGCGTTCAGCATCTCCGAAGGCTCTTTTGGAAGCTGGTTCATCACATACTCGATTATATGGTCATATCGATAACCCATAGCCGATTGGGCGCGACCCACCAGAGGCTCTCCTGTTGCATTAACTGGCAGATTCACTGAAGAAGGAAAGAAAGAAACAAATCAAAAGATGGCTAAAGCAAAACTACTGAGTGCTTTGGCTTACATGAGCTTATGCGGCTCTATTTAAAGATGAGCTTATGTGGCTCTGTTTAAAGACGAGCTTGTGCGGTTCTGTCCTAAAAGAGTTTATGTGGCTCTGTTCGAACATAAGCTTATGCGGCAATGATTAGCGTAAGCTTATACGGCTCTGTTTAGAGTGGGCTTATGTGGTTCTACTTAGGAGAGCATTATACGGCTCATTTCAGAGGAGCTCATGCGCCTCGGTTCAGCACAGCCTTATGCGGCCTAATCCAGACGAGCTTATGCGGTCCTGTTTAAGGTGGGCTTCATGCGGTTCGATTCAGAGAGACTTATACGGCTGTAGCCCCTCTTCCCAGATTTTTTATAATATTTTATTTATTAATTTAAATTAAATGGTATATATATACACCATTATTGTTTTATTGAACATCGTTGTTGTTATTATTATTATTATTATTATTATTATTATTATTATTATTATTATTATTATTATTATTATTACTTTATTGAGGGTATTGTTATAAAATATTACTTTATTGTTATTGGTTATATTATTTTTGGCGATTAAATAATATTATATATAGTCACCTATATATATAAATATATATATGCAAACAGGCTCTTCATGAGATGATATTGGAGTTACTTAGAATTTCATGGAGTATATTATATTAGTACGTAGATAAATGTATAGTTATATGGATGCCTAGTGAATAATTGTAAATATATATATATTCTCAATATTATTTATAAAATATATTATATGTGGGTATACATAGATAAATATAAAGGTTTATAGGTGTGTGTATATATATAGATTTATATGTATTAATATGTATCTATTGGAAATTACAGAAGCTGGACAAGAAGCCAGTGCGTTTAATTCTAAAGAGTTTTGTATGTTCATCTAACTTTCCATTTTTTCGAGTACAAAATCTTGTTTTGCTGGCATAAGTCTCATTTACCAAATATAAAGCCCTCCATTTATATATCCACACAAAGAATTATCGTATTAGTTCCACATGATTTATGGGCACCAACATCCAACTAGAATAGTAATCTAAAAAAAAAAAAAAAAAAAAAAGGGAACTTCCCAAGCCGAGCCTTTAGCAGCAGCTAAAAGCCAAACCAAACCGAGCTCTTCCCAGCAGCTCTAACCCGAGTTTTCTATTCCACGTTGCAACCGCCCCTCCAAATACTTGAACCAAGAGCAGCAGCCTAGCCTGGCCAGCTCGAGCCCGAGCCCAGCTTAGTCGAGCCCGACCCACATAAGCGGATTCCCTAGCACAGCATGAAATGCTTTCTCCTCATCCGCTCGGCAAACCGACCCTGAGCGGCAAACTCTATTTAAAGATAGAGAGGAATTCTCATCTAACCCTAACTTCCTCCACGCCGCCACCATGAGCCACCCTCCCCCGACCCTGGGCGGCCGTTCGCCGCCGTCGCCGCCACCACGTGCGGCCAGGACCGCCGCATCCGCGCGCGCGTGGACGAAGAAAAAGACAGCAACAGCGACCGATACCCCGACTTCGCGGTATGATTTCTCAATCAACGATTCATAATTTTTGATTCCGTAAATTGCGTTAGAGAGCCTATATGAACCCCTTCAAACCCCCCAAACAGTTCTGGGTAAAACCCCAGGGGTCGCTCGAGAGATCGAGCCAAAATTCCCGAGAAAACTTGTGGAAACAGAACAGTATTTCAGTCCAACCATCCACGTTCGGAGATCGCTTTTGATCAATCCCGTACAGTATTTGAAAAACTATTTGAACACATTTTTAGACAACCTGTAGGACTTCACGACCCTTTTTGTGGAGTCGAAAATCATCGACTACGCGTCGAGAAATCGAATCCCAAAGTTTCCCAAAAACCTGTTTTAAAAACATTGAATTTGTTCCACACGACGTGCGTCACGCCAATCGGGACGACGTGGTCGCGCACCGAAAGGATCGAAAGCTGCGTAACAGCTTCGTGGTCGTGTGGGCTTTGACGGAATTCAAATTGGTAGCGTGTGCGCGACGAAATTGATGCGTATCCGTCAAAATTCACCGTATCGTGCACGTTGCAAATTCTCCAATTACTTTGTGCACGCTCATCGGATCGAGACGAAACTTGCGCCAACAGAACCGTATCGTTTTTCTGGTCCTGTATGCCAAGTTTGGTCCGATTCTGAGACCGTTGATAAAAATACCGTTTTGCGGGCCCCACGGTCCCACTCAACGGGCGATTTTGTGCACGGCCCGCCGGAATCCAACTTTGGACATACGGTTGGGTTCGTGTCGGAAAACTGGATCCGTAGACATGTAGTTTGACGACTTTAGAGACCATTGACTCTGGCACGCTTTTCGGTGCAAAGCGGGTCCAACGGCGGACATCGTTTTTGCCCGAAATTACCGTTTTGCCCCTGTGTCCAGAATTGGACTTAAGGACAGGCAATCCTAGCTAATTTGACTATTCTGAGAACGTTGGTACTGTTTATTTCAGCTTCCGGGGACCGTTGTACGGGTTTTGACTATTGTGGCATATTGAGTGATTTGGATCATCGGTTTCACCAGCACAGGACCACAGGCGAGTACAGTTTATTGTTTGCATTTCGATATTGATCTTTACTATATTTCATTGATTAGTCATTGGTTATGTGATTATTTTCTATTATAAATTGTTGAGTCGGGAATGAGAAGTACCAAAGATGTGTGATCTGACCTTAGACCGTGTAGACCGTGTAGACCGTGTTGCATTTATTTCTTGTAGACCGTGTAGACCGTGTTGCATTTATTTCTTGTAGACCGTGTAGACCGTGTTGCATTTATTTCTTGTAGACCGTGTAGACAGTGTTTATTTATTTCTTGTAGACCGTGTAGACAGTGTTTATTTATTTCTTGTAGACAGTGTAGACAGTGCTTTATTTACTGCATTTAAACTGTGTAGTTAGTGATTATTATTCTGTAGACAGTGTTTCTTTATTGCTATATTAACTGTAGACCGTGTAACTGTAGATCGTGTAACTGTAGACCGTGTAATTGTAGACCGTGTAACTTTAGACCGTGTAACTTTAGACCGTGTAGACCGTGTCGCATAATTGTCCCGAGACCGATCACATATCAAAGGTACTTCTAACAGTCGGGGAGAGTATTTTGTGTCTATTTATTTACTATTGGTTTTCGTATTTCATGTTTATTTTCAAACCCATGATTGATGTCTAACCTTTGTCTTATAGTCATTTTCTTTATTTGAAATTGCATTCAGTGAATTGTGCTCGTTCCATTCCTGACTGGAAACCAACATTTTCAGGTTAGCCGTGGATTCACTTAGCTTGGGGAGTGACGGGAATACTTGCAGACAAAGGCCTAGAGACTAGCTAGATAGTTGAGTTGTAGTCATTCATTTTTGTACAAGTTTATATTTTTCTACAAATGTAAAACTTGTGATCATTGTAAATTAAATTAATTGTGTGAATGAGTATTATTTGTGATTTGATCTCATGGCCGTGACAGCGTTCTACCGCCGACACTGCGGTGTAGGCTGGCTTGGACACGTCTCGTATCCGTTCAAAAAAAAAAAAAACGGTTGCGGGTCGTGACAAGTTTTTGTGGTGGCCCATGCAGGTCAGTCTTCGCAAATCTTGCGAACTCGTGATGGTACTTAAGTTAGTCGTACTATTGCGAGCCTGCGAACTGAAATGCTCATTCACGAATTAGAAATTAATTTAATTTACGAGAATGACTAGGACTAGGAGTCCCTTATACAAATTTACCGACGGGTAGTCTAGGCCATGCAATTTAGATGAGGAGTTATTAATGTTGATGGTTTGTCAGATCCCCATAGGTACACTATTATCTCTCGATATGACGATATGATCTGCTGTGGATAGACTATTCGCTTGGTGAGACAGGGCTTTCTAGAAGTAATGGCCTAACCTTGATGATTGTGCAATTCCTTCTCTTGCCCCTAGATATCACCCTCATATTTTAGTCCAATTGCCTATTTAGTTCTATTTTGCCTAAGAATTATTATTTTTATGTTATCCATAGACGAACCTCGAGTTAGTTTCAACTCAAAATTTTTCCTCAATAGTTGAATACACATGGAATAGATTAGAATGTTGTATCCCTTTATCTTCAGTTATTTCCTCCATGTTCATCGTTTAATCTGAGGATTATGACTGATAGATACTTACACTTTATTTCATAGCCAGTTGTTTGAATCTCTAGAAACTCGTGAATTCTTACAGATGTAGTTAAAGAAATATTAGTTAACTCATAATGGCAGGACAGCAGCGCACTGTCGCCATTTATTTAAATTAGGAAGACTATGGATTCACTGCAGCCAGCAGCGCACTGGCGAGACAAAACCCCTAGAGTTGAAATTTGTTATATAGGCTTTAGGATGTTACTAGAAACTATGGCTAGTGGTCCTCTTTTTCATAGTTACCCTTGAGTCTGTATTGGTTAGAGTTAAGAAGTTTTCGATTTTGTATCACATATGAATCACGAAACCAAGGGTTTACCACAGCCAGAGTATACGGGCAAGGCATAACTCTCGGTGGAATGACTTCAGACGTGATTACAGGTTTAGGATTCTATGAAGGATAGGGCAATGCCATGTATATTTCGTAAGACCCGAAGCCAATGTTAGTGGAAGTTTGTAGTTGGGTAACACGTCCCCCGATCTAGCATTCCGTGGTCCTTGTGACCTATTGACGAGGAAATTGATTGACGCTAATAGGTTACCTAGAAGGTAGAATTTAAGGGGTTCATAACCCACTAGTCGACCAAGACCTTATAGATAAGAAGACAGTAGGATGACTATATAAGTAAGAACACCAGGTAGGGTTTGATTCTCACAGAACTCGAACTATTAGTGGCTCTTTTCAAAAATCTTGCGTACTTGTATTTTGACTATCTTGACCAACGCCGCAATTACAGCCTAGTTTTGCAAGCTCACTCTGTTCTCGAGCTTGATTCAAGACATGTGTTTAGTGGGGACGCCTGCTAACATATTGTCTAATCAGAATCAGTGTATTATGGTCTGATCAACCATGATGCATTTGGTCCGCACTTTATTTAATTATCCTACGTGGATGGAGATGTAGATGTCTCTAGTACCTCATCCGCGACTGCTTTGACAATTCCTCTTGAATTATACGTTCGCCTTTGGATCACGTGATTGTATTCAGTAACATCTTTCTTGAACTCTTTATTGTTTTGTCTTTCACTGATTTGGAAAGACAAGCTCGTAGTTGGTAGAAAGATACCGAGTATCCCTATGGCTATGATAATGGTAGGCACCAGTGTAGCTACCATTGGCCAGTCATGTGATTAAGTTACTCGTTCTCCTCTCGACCCCAAATTGTTATCGGGACTTTCTAGCTACCTAAATTTGAGAATGATTAGGGTTTTACCCTTAGTCGAAATGCCAACCTAGGAGACTACCTATTCTCCAGAGACCAAATGTCGTGAGCCTCAAACTATTTGCTGGAAGCTTGCATTAACTAGCAATCCTTAAACCTTAACCCAACCTTTCCTCGACCAAAGCCCACAGTTTAGACATGAGATGAATAGACAAGGATAAGGACAAATCATTTACCGTGACTATGGTAGATGCTCATCCCGAGATTGGTTTCCAACAAATATTACCCTGGTTATGTAAATTTTGATATTAAGACCTAACTAGTGTTGGAACACCACAGTCACTAGCTTAGCTAATATCATAGATTAAATACCCTGTCAAATTGTGATATACCAGTTGTCAACAACAATGCATAATCACTACCGCCTATACCACTAGAACCCTTATGACCATAGTCTGACAGGATTGACACAACTAGAGTTTCACGACTCAGTTGTTAGAAGTCTTTTAGATGATGTGCCTTAGAGTTGGTTACCCCGTTGACAACTCTTGTACACTATGGACAAGCATGTCATTCTATTTTCTCGACCATGTGCCATTGTGCACACTCATTTTCCAATTATTGAGGAATGATCTTCGACTTGACATATATCTACCATATTCCGCTACGTCGTACCTTATTCTTTATTACCGAGAATCGAGGTACGATATCCTGACATTGAAATCCTTCTAACCTCATTATTCCTAAAACCATGTCCTAGCTTCTAAGGTGGGTAGACTGTAAGCCTTCTAAAATTTTGGGATATACGAGGATTGCTGATTAATTAGAATGATTTCCATTAGGATGATAGTTAGTGCCCCATGGACTCCCACTTTTCTTTTAGATCATTTTGTGTACCCGGCCGTGTCATTAATATTTGAAGCACGAGACCAGCTATTACCTTCCGACAAATTTCGTATGTAAGATCTAGACGAGTCCACTTTCATTTAGGTATATCATGTCTCACTCAAACCCGTCCCCTTGTACTCCATTTTTATGGTACGACTTTCTGGACAAAAAGAACTAGCTATAACCCTTACCATAATACCGGTATACCTTCCGACATCCACTAGAGCCTCAACCTTGACCCAATTCCTTCGACCCAATATGTGGTTGTGATCGACTCAAAGCCCACTACACACATGTCACTAGTGTGCCACGTAAATGTGTCTTCTCGTGCTACTTAAACACAAAAGTCACTGAAGGCGAATCTTGGACTTGAAGGACCTAGCTAACCAACCCGACGAGCAGCTAGCCCAACTCCTTGGGCAGGAACCTATTCCAGACCATCCTAATCTAATAGAAATAGTTATCATTGGGACCTTATTCAAATCATTATAGATTGAAATCCAAGGTTCATACAACCAACGATTGATGTCCAATTAGGAAGCCCATTAAGACCCAGTAGAACCCATCCATGCATACCACCGTATATTGGACTATAAAACCGAACTATTCGAAATAGGCCCCTATACCTATTATGTAGTCCCCACCTCTTAGACTGTGAAGACATTCGTAACCCTTACCTGGAAGTCGCGAGACGATCTTGTAGTGCACCTTTACCCCTTGCTCGTGTGTTTAGATAGCCACGAGAAAGATCACAATCTTGATTTCTCAAATTCCGTTCCATATGGAACCTTGTTTGGTTTAGATTCGAAACGGGACTTCTGTATTGCACGGATTGCGGGACCCTCTAAGAACGAAGGGTGCTTCGATTTAGCAAGTGGTTAGACTAGGGTAGCCCAATCTAACAAACAACTCAATAGGTTCATAAACTCTCCTCCTATCTGCATTATTGAATACTCCCTACCGCTCTTGAAACTTCATGTTGCTCTTGATCGTTCTTCCTTATTTTTTCCTTTCCTTATTTCGGAGCGACAAATGGCCAAGCTTATTAGAATTTACCAATATCCTCCGCTACTTATACAAGTTGGTGTTTGTTAAAATTTTTGGTTTGCTTGATAGATAGGAGAGGGCTATAGGTGCCATATACAGTAGATATTTATCGATAGAAATTATAGCAATTAGTCGGATGATTATATAGTTGTAGGGACATACCTTTGAGGGAGTATTGTGACCAAAGGTGGGTAGAAGTCCTCGGAGTTTCGTAGTTACAAAATGGCTAAGAGGAGGATATAAACTGTTTTTTTTTGAGAAAAAAATGAGGAGATTAAGGAAATGGTAGATTTTCTTTTGAATTTAAGGAATAGTTATGAAATTAAAATTTCGAGGACGAAATTATTTTTAAGGTGGGTAGATTTGTAGCCCCTCTTCCCAGATTTTTTATAATATTTTATTTATTAATTTAAATTAAATGGTATATATATACACCATTATTGTTTTATTGAACATCGTTGTTGTTATTATTATTATTATTATTATTATTATTATTATTATTATTATTATTATTATTATTATTATTACTTTATTGAGGGTATTGTTATAAAATATTACTTTATTGTTATTGGTTATATTATTTTTGGCGATTAAATAATATTATATATAGTCACCTATATATATAATATATATATGCAAACAGGCTCTTCATGAGATGATATTGGAGTTACTTAGAATTTCATGGAGTATATTATATTAGTACGTAGATAAATGTATAGTTATATGGATGACTAGTGAATAATTGTAAATATATATATATTCTCAATATTATTTATAAAATATATTATATGTGGGTATACATAGATAAATATAAAGGTTTATAGGTGTGTGTATATATATAGATTTATATGTATTAATATGTATCTATTGGAAATTACAGAAGCTGGACAAGAAGCCAGTGCGTTTAATTCTAAAGAGTTTTGTATGTTCATCTAACTTTCCATTTTTTCGAGTACAAAATCTTGTTTTGCTGGCATAAGTCTCATTTACCAAATATAAAGCCCTCCATTTATATATCCACACAAAGAATTATCGTATTAGTTCCACATGATTTATGGGCACCAACATCCAACTAGAATAGTAATCTAAAAAAAAAAAAAAAAAAAAAAGGGAACTTCCCAAGCCGAGCCTTTAGCAGCAGCTAAAAGCCAAACCAAACCGAGCTCTTCCCAGCAGCTCTAACCCGAGTTTTCTATTCCACGTTGCAACCGCCCCTCCAAATACTTGAACCAAGAGCAGCAGCCTAGCCTGGCCAGCTCGAGCCCGAGCCCAGCTTAGTCGAGCCCGACCCACATAAGCGGATTCCCTAGCACAGCATGAAATGCTTTCTCCTCATCCGCTCGGCAAACCGACCCTGAGCGGCAAACTCTATTTAAAGATAGAGAGGAATTCTCATCTAACCCTAACTTCCTCCACGCCGCCACCATGAGCCACCCTCCCCCGACCCTGGGCGGCCGTTCGCCGCCGTCGCCGCCACCACGTGCGGCCAGGACCGCCGCATCCGCGCGCGCGTGGACGAAGAAAAAGACAGCAACAGCGACCGATACCCCGACTTCGCGGTATGATTTCTCAATCAACGATTCATAATTTTTGATTCCGTAAATTGCGTTAGAGAGCCTATATGAACCCCTTCAAACCCCCCAAACAGTTCTGGGTAAAACCCCAGGGGTCGCTCGAGAGATCGAGCCAAAATTCCCGAGAAAACTTGTGGAAACAGAACAGTATTTCAGTCCAACCATCCACGTTCGGAGATCGCTTTTGATCAATCCCGTACAGTATTTGAAAAACTATTTGAACACATTTTTAGACAACCTGTAGGACTTCACGACCCTTTTTGTGGAGTCGAAAATCATCGACTACGCGTCGAGAAATCGAATCCCAAAGTTTCCCAAAAACCTGTTTTAAAAACATTGAATTTGTTCCACACGACGTGCGTCACGCCAATCGGGACGACGTGGTCGCGCACCGAAAGGATCGAAAGCTGCGTAACAGCTTCGTGGTCGTGTGGGCTTTGACGGAATTCAAATTGGTAGCGTGTGCGCGACGAAATTGATGCGTATCCGTCAAAATTCACCGTATCGTGCACGTTGCAAATTCTCCAATTACTTTGTGCACGCTCATCGGATCGAGACGAAACTTGCGCCAACAGAACCGTATCGTTTTTCTGGTCCTGTATGCCAAGTTTGGTCCGATTCTGAGACCGTTGATAAAAACACCGTTTTGCGGGCCCCACGGTCCCACTCAACGGGCGATTTTGTGCACGGCCCGCCGGAATCCAACTTTGGACATACGGTTGGGTTCGTGTCGGAAAACTGGATCCGTAGACATGTAGTTTGACGACTTTAGAGACCATTGACTCTGGCACGCTTTTCGGTGCAAAGCGGGTCCAACGGCGGACATCGTTTTTGCCCGAAATTACCGTTTTGCCCCTGTGTCCAGAATTGGACTTAAGGACAGGCAATCCTAGCTAATTTGACTATTCTGAGAACGTTGGTACTGTTTATTTCAGCTTCCGGGGACCGTTGTACGGGTTTTGACTATTGTGGCATATTGAGTGATTTGGATCATCGGTTTCACCAGCACAGGACCACAGGCGAGTACAGTTTATTGTTTGCATTTCGATATTGATCTTTACTATATTTCATTGATTAGTCATTGGTTATGTGATTATTTTCTATTATAAATTGTTGAGTCGGGAATGAGAAGTACCAAAGATGTGTGATCTGACCTTAGACCGTGTAGACCGTGTAGACCGTGTTGCATTTATTTCTTGTAGACCGTGTAGACCGTGTTGCATTTATTTCTTGTAGACCGTGTAGACCGTGTTGCATTTATTTCTTGTAGACCGTGTAGACAGTGTTTATTTATTTCTTGTAGACCGTGTAGACAGTGTTTATTTATTTCTTGTAGACAGTGTAGACAGTGCTTTATTTACTGCATTTAAACTGTGTAGTTAGTGATTATTATTCTGTAGACAGTGTTTCTTTATTGCTATATTAACTGTAGACCGTGTAACTGTAGACCGTGTAACTGTAGACCGTGTAATTGTAGACCGTGTAACTTTAGACCGTGTAACTTTAGACCGTGTAGACCGTGTCGCATAATTGTCCCGAGACCGATCACATATCAAAGGTACTTCTAACAGTCGGGGAGAGTATTTTGTGTCTATTTATTTACTATTGGTTTTCGTATTTCATGTTTATTTTCAAATCCATGATTGATGTCTAACCTTTGTCTTATAGTCATTTTCTTTATTTGAAATTGCATTCAGTGAATTGTGCTCGTTCCATTCCTGACTGGAAACCAACATTTTCAGGTTAGCCGTGGATTCACTTAGCTTGGGGAGTGACGGGAATACTTGCAGACAAAGGCCTAGAGACTAGCTAGATAGTTGAGTTGTAGTCATTCATTTTTGTACAAGTTTATATTTTTCTACAAATGTAAAACTTGTGATCATTGTAAATTAAATTAATTGTGTGAATGAGTATTATTTGTGATTTGATCTCATGGCCGTGACAGCGTTCTACCGCCGACACTGCGGTGTAGGCTGGCTTGGACACGTCTCGTATCCGTTCAAAAAAAAAAAAAAACGGGTGCGGGTCGTGACAAGTTTTTGCTCTGTGTGACGGGTCATTATGCGGTTCAGTTTGTGAAGTGCCTACACGACCACTAGACAAACCCCGATGCGGCTCGAACATGGGTATACCCCCATTCGGTTCGGATGTGGGACGTACATACGGCCCATATAATTTGAACAGTTCGACGAAAATGATTAACGCATTAAAGGCTTGTGCATAAAGCATGCAACAGAGCCGTCTTTGGTATGGTTTCAAAGTATACGATCCACCCAAACCCTTACCAGCAATGGGGGGGTGAACGTCGGGGTGGACTTCGGGCACCGTGGCTGACGAAGAAGCCACTCCCTTACCCTTCACCGTGGCTTTGGAAGACTTGGAGGCCATTGTCGATTGATGATCGGAGAAGACGAAGACAGCAATCTAGGGCAAAGAAGAGTTGAAGACAAGAGAAAGTAACGAAGTCTTCCCGTTCCATAAACTCTTTTATTTATAGGCAGACAAAAGAAGGGGGCTCATGAACCGACAGATGCTTCGATCCGCGTGCTGCATAAAAATAAAATCGACTCTTCGTTCATCGAGAAAAATCCAGATATTTAAAACCGACCCTTGGGATCCTGTCCCAAAAGGCAGCTTTAAATCTGAAGCAAATCAAGAGTAAATAATGAGATGCACACATGGTAGGGAGTCTATGCGGCCAGACAGTCGATACGGCCAGACAGTCGATGCGGTCAGACAGTCTATGCGGCCAGAAATGACTCATGCGGCTAGGAAGTCCATGCGGCTAGAATACCCTATGCGGCCAGAAGAGCTTATATATAGCCATGCTTCTTATTTAAAGTATTTCACTTTTTTATATTGAAAACTTTGAAGGGGTCTTGTAGAAGCATGAAAAAGGACAAGAAAAGCCCATACGACTCCAAACAGAAGGAGCCTCATACGGCTCAGGAATCCTTCATAACTTTATGCAGTTTGAAACTCCCCAACAGCTCCATGCGGCTCAGGCAAAGACACGTGGCCATGTGTTGTCCTCATCTACAGCTGGCCATAAAGTAGCCTCACAATTAATTGCTCTGATGACAGATCTGACGCAATGAATGACAGCTCTGATGCAATGAATGACAACTCTGACATAAAGTTGAAATAATGATGGCGTGCTCCTTGAAAAAAGAAGAAAATCTTTTATAACTGGCAGGATCCATCGAGTCCCAAAGCACCCCTATGCGGCTGCCCACTTCATGCGGCTGATCTTTTCATGTGGCTGCTTCCTTCATGCGGCTGCCTTCTTCATGCGGCTGCCTCCTTCATGCGACTGCCTCCTTCATGCGGTCGCCTTCTTCATGAAGCTGCTGCCCCCATGCGGTGGCTACCTTCATGCGGTTAGGATTGTGGGGGCCACCCGTATGCGGTTCACTTAGACCGCACTCATGCGGCTCTGCCAGACGCCCCGTTCATGATGGTTGAAACACGTGGCGGTCCTCGCGACAGTTGAGACACGTGGTGGTCTTATCCCCCTCGGAGTTATGGCTGCTAGCAAATCAGAACAAACCCAGATTTGTTCCAATCATCTTAATTACCCGAATCAAATCAGATTAATTGCAATCAAGCAGAATGAACACGTGGCAGGAGATCCGAGTTTATCACGAAGATTTATGGCAATCAGTATTAATTGCCCGTACCAATTTGGTGCAATCAAAAATTAATTGCTCAGATTTGATGCAATCAAGATTAATGGTCCAGATTATTGGCAGCCGCCTTTTCAAGGGGCAATCATTACAAACCCTAATGATCATACCCCACTCCTATAAATAGCAAGGTGCCATTCCCTTGCAAAAGGATCAGATCCGAAAAAATATAGCAAGGTGCCATTCCCTTGCAAAAGAGATCCTCTCCACCCGGCTGGACACACAGAGAGACAAAGGCGCGCGCAGAAGAGTCTTCCCATCCTGAGAGCATTTCTTCATCAGAGCCAAGGCTATGTCCGATTGTCCAAGGAGTAAGGCAGAGCTGCCGTCGCTTTCCTGAGCCTCTATCGTCACCCCCCAGAATTAAAAATAAACAATCGTACTTAGATTATTGTACCTAGGTTTTCATTTCTAGGCTTTCTTTGTACGAGCGAGTTTGTATTGTGAGTCTAAGTTCAGTCCTCCTATAAAATTGTTCTGCACTTTTACAATCAATGGTAAACAGTGGATGATCCTCTGGGTACCCCAAAATAGTAGATGGCATGATACTTGATGAAGCTGATCACCTTCGAGCTTTTCACCTCTGATAGAGGTATAGCCTTCGCTCACTTAGAGAAGTAGTCGATGATTACTAAAACGAAGCGATGTCCTCTGGATGACGGAGGGGTAATTGGTTCAACTATATCCATACCCCAGGCTTTAAATAGCTAGGAGGCGACCGTTGGGTATAGAAATTCTTAGGGTCAATGGATGAAGTAGGCGTGCAGCTAGCAGACACGATACTTTTTAGCGTACTCAATAGCATTCTCTATCATGGTAGGCCAATAATAGCCCATATGTCGAAGTCAATCCTGTAACTTAGGACCGGGTTGATGCGCTCCATAGGTACCATCGTGAGCCTCTAGAAGAGCTTCTGCTACCTCCTCATTTGACAAGCATTAGAGAAGAAGCCCGTCAAAAGAACTACGATACAACATTCTGGTAACTATGTCATAGTAGAATCGGAGAGAGCACCTTTTGACAGATACAACTTCTTTTGGGTCATCTAGGATGATCCTATAGGTTGTGAAATCCATGAATGGAAACTGCCAGTCTCCGACGATGACACCAGCGTCTGCAGGCATGGCATAGTTCAGACACATGCACAAGTTGTTTTTAGGACACACCGGATTTTGGCCAATCACCGTAACGAAGTGTTGAGTCCCGAGAGGTGCTGTCAGTGAGGCAGCAAGGCTAGTCGAGCATCCACCTCCAGATTTTGTAGCCGAGGTACGTGTTCTATGAAGAACTCAGTAATGGTTGAGATAATGCCCAAGGCTGTTTTGTGATAGAGGTTCCGGTCCTTGTGGTGGACCTCATATTGTCCTCGGACCTGGTTGACGATCAGTTTTGAATCGCCATTGGACTCGAGGCATTCTACTCCAAACTGTCTTGCTAGTTGGAGTCCAATAATGAGAGTATTTTACTCTGTCGTATTGTTAGAACACAGTTCTTTTAGGGAATAGGCACGCTTGATGACTAGTTTGTCTGGAGAGATAATGACTACCCCCACTCTTGCGATGATCTGACCCTTGGGCCTATTCTTGAAGCACCATCAAAGAACATCCATAGATGGAGTTCCCTTCGATAATGTTGGGTTCCAGCTCTTCATCTGGAATATCTTCATAGAGCTTGGATGACTCTGGGATTGTATGTGCAGCTAAGAAATCAACCAATGCTTGGCCCTTGACAGTTTTTTATGGGACAAATACCATATTGTATGGTGTCAATAGTATTGCCCATGTAGCTAACCGAGAGTTTAGTGCACCCGGCTTTGTCGAGGACCCTAAGTAGATTGACTCAGGAGATGACATGGATTGTCTGACCCGATACATAATGGCGGTTCTTTTGAATGTCGAATCCCAGAGCTAGACATTCTTTTTCGTCGGGGTTATATCAGTATTCAGGCCCGATCATGGTCCTACTTAGGTAATAGATAGCTTGCTCGTAGCCTGCATCATTGTTCTTAGCTAGTAGAGCGCCACGAGAATGATCTATTGTGCGGACGTAGAGTAAGAAGGGTTTGTCTGCAATCGGTGCTATCAAGACTGGAGGACTTGTGAGATAGGCCTTGATGTCGTCAAACGCCTTCTGACACTCCTCCGTCCAGACGTAGGAGACTTCCTTCTTCATGAGCTTGATAAAGGGTTGGCATCGGCCGAAAAGATTAGCTATCAAACTTCGAATGTACGCAAGACATCCTTGTAGGCCTCGAAGTTCTCTCAGGTTCTTCGGAGGGTTCATGTCAAGGATGGCTTTGTGTCATGACCTGCACCCGCTTTTTGGGATACGAGTGCGTGTCCAAGCCAACCTACGTCGCAGTGTCGGCTGTAGAACGATGTCCAACCATAATACTCAAAATTACATAGACGAATACTTTATTGTTCATTCATATTTCTAAATTAATTACAACATTTATAATATTTATATTTAAAGAAATGTACAAGGTTCTTACAAATATTGAAAATGACTACAACATCTATATAATCTCTAGATTTTTGCCTGCTAGTACACCCGTATCTTCCAATGCTAAGAGAAGCCACGGCTAACATAATAGGATTTGCAATACATAAAAATATCATACGTAGAAAAAAACTAGAAAGTAAACTGATGTCATGGTATAACTAGAATGAAAGTAGGGTCATAGAACATGGTATGTCAACTAGAAAAGAATATGTAAACATGGTGACATGGCAATTTGTGAGAAAATAAATAAATGAGGCAACTATCTACGTTTGTTGAAATATCAGTTTCGACGTGTGAACGGCGAGGGATAAATCAGGTACCCCGCATATGAAATGTGCGACTGCTATTCTCCATGAAAGACACGGGGGATAGAAAGGGTAGTTCACACGTCTACTAAGATATTTCTCCTTCCAACCTGTACTCATGGACCTGAACATGTCACGAACACGGTAAGCATGATAAAATAAGAATATAATGAGTAAAGGTCTATGATACTAACTCATGTGTCCAGTGTGTTAACAAGCAAGAGATCATATGTATGATATGTACTGGAAAAACTATCAGAATTGAAAGCAATCAGAAAGTGCACCTGCCTGGGTCCTTAGCTGGTTAAATCGACCATTCTGTTGAGTCCAATTAGCTACTATCGATATGAAGTGGTTCATTTTGGCAAGAGAATATGAATACAATTAGTTTAGTCATGGTCAAAACATTTCTATATTAAGAGATAATTATTTTTAGAGAAAGGATAACCCCGTATTAACCCATATATGTTAATATACCTTTAGAGTTTTTATTAGAAAATTTATATAATTATTTTAGGGAGCCTTATAAAAAATATTTAGAACACCTTTTAAGAAATATCCTATAATTACTAGTCAAAATAATATTACATTTTTGAAAGAATTTGTAAACTCGATTATGAAATCTTATTTGGAAATATTCTTAGCTACTTAAAAATCATAAAAATACATAAATAGCATAAATGTTACAACCTATATAAGGAAATGTCTATTTCTTAGAAATAGGATTTAAAATTATATTTACAAAGTTTTTAGAAGACATATTCAATTTAAGAGTCAAATAAGTTTATGTAATCTCAAAGCTCAAAGTACATATATAGGTTAAATCCAAACTAAAGGCCCAAAATAATATAAATAAAATATAACTAGACATTTGAGATCCAAACTACCAAAAAATGATATTCATGTATACTTATAATTATTTGACCCAAATATAGGTCTTAAGGCCCGATAGCCTTTGTAAAATATATATTGTTTATGAACAACTGATAAATGGAAATAATAAAAAAAAAATAATAACAATAATATGTCTACCTATCTAATATTGTAATTAGAAGAAATCCGAGGATAATATATTTAAGGATTTTAAAACTAGTTTGAAAATAGGTGTAGGGCCTAAACCCCATATTAGATTTTAGTTATAAAATACTTTTAGATTATATTTATCCACTAAAAATAGTATACCTAGTACCAATGGTATTATTAACAATACCAATAAATATTAGAATGCAAATATATGTATAATACTATGTTTCCCCCATCATAGTAATACTCAGTACACATTTAATACCATGTGTTCCCCATCCTAAAAGTATTTAATGTACTCTGTCACACCTTAGTCGCTAAGCAAACACCTTAGTAGCTAAGCAAAACATCTACTGCTATTGTCTTATCCCAAAAGCCAACATTTAGTCGAATAAATAAGGGAAACCAAAATTTAAAAGGGAAAAAGGAAGATAGAGAAGCTTACAGAGGGGAATGAGACAGTGAGAGCTTACTCTTCGAGAGTGGGCTCCGATTCGTCGGCCAGAGGGACATGGCGGAGGAGAGGGGATTATGGCGCACACGTGGAGGCGATGCTCGAGGTAGATCTATGTCGGCGGTGAGTGCTGCCTTTGTTGAGAGGCGCAGAGGCTCAAACCATCTACAATCAGGATTGGTAGCTCAAGATTTAGGGCTTTGGTGGTAGCCGGTCTCGACACGACAGAGTCAGCCGTACGGTCTGGAGGAGGTACCCGCCGGTGCTGGATCGCTCATAGGAAGACTCTGGCGGAGCTCGCAGAGTCTCCGATGGTCAACACGGCATAGGTGCGAATAGAAGAAACCCTCACGATGACGCAGGATCTGGGGAGCACCGAGGCGATGACGAGGATGCTGGTCGGCAATGTACGATCAGACGCGGCCAGGTCAGTCGGGGCAGCTCCGGGGATGGTCGCTCCACCGGAGGTGGTGGCTTCATGCGAGGTTAGGTTGGATCTGTCTATTAATTTCTCTTGTATTTGGTTTGGTTTGTAAGTGTCGGACCCAGCATTTTGTTACTGGAAATAAATCGGATGGACGTGGTGGACACGAACAACATGGGTCCGGACACAGTCACAAGTTTGGGTATTGGTTGTGTTTGATGGTGATGGTATCTGTGGCGATGGTAGTAGCGGTTTACGGAAGATACGGGTTGAAAAGGAGACGTGGGGTGGGTCAGGTGTCTACGTTGGTGCTGTGACAACTGGGGGTCGAGTGGCCAGGAGGGCTACGGTGGTTGTAATGGTGATGACGATGATTGTCGATGGCGTATTGAGGTTGAGAGGACGGAGAAGTCGGCGTTGCTCGGCTGGAGCTGAGCTCGTCATCATCGGGTCGAGGCACGGCACGCAGAGGGATGAGGCAGAGGAGCGATGGTAATGTTGGCAAGACATCAGGGGTTGGAAATAGGATGGAAGAGTTCGGTGTATACATATAGTCATTGGGATAAAATCTATTAGATTAGGTTGAGGCTTGATACGGATTTGTTCATATCAGAGTATGATTGTGGCGAGTACTAGAAAGAGTGATCGTCTGGGCCAAATTTAAATAACTAACTGATTATCCTTTAAAATACTAATAATATAAATTATATAAGTTGTAATTTCAAAGTCGTATCGTAATTTAAATCCTAAATAAATTATTAAGATTTAATTTAATCTAATCTAAATATACTATTTAATAACCATGATAGTTCAAATTATTGTTTAGTATTATCAATTAATTTTAAATTTTTTTCTTTATAATTCTTAACCTAAAATAGATAAATCAAATCTCAACAATAATATTTTAAACATATCATCTCAAATACATAATTCAAATAATATTTCAAACTGTTTTTCGGCAACTCTTAATGTCACCATGAGACAACATAAATATTTAAAACCATATTTTATATTATTTAAATAATTTAAAGCATATTCGATACATTATCAAGCTAATTTAAATAAATTTGAATATAATCAAATGACTGATTAATACAATATTTATGGCTTTTAACACAATTTCGAAACTAATCCTTTGCAATCCAAAATTACTGATCAATATTGTTTGTATTTCAAATAATAAGATTCAAGAATAACTATTAAACTTAAATAGCATTTTTAGAATTATGTTTCTAAACTAATTATTATTTGAAATACAAAAATAACGTCTATATGTTTCAAAAGGAAGTTATTCCGAAACACGACTTTGGTCATCTTGGAGTCAACATGGATACCCTTTGCAGTGATGATAAAACGAAAGAATTGCCCCTAGAAACTCGGAGGAAGGATTTGGCTGGATTTATCTTTAGCTGATGTGCTCGCATGAGACCAAAGTCTATCCTTAAGTCTTGTAAGTGATCACCTCGTAAACGACTTTTGATAGCAACGTCGTCAACATAATATTCGACTGTCTTGCGAAGATGCTTGCGAAAGATGGTGCTCATAGCTCGCTGGGATGTCACTCCTGTATTCTTCAAGCCAAAGGGCAACACTGTGTAGCAATAAACCCCATTTGGAGTCCTAGACGACATGTGCTTCTCGTCCTCCAGGAGCATCTTGATCTAGTTGTAGCCAGAATATTCGTCCATGAAGGACATGCGTTCAAAGCCATAGGTATTGTCGATCATTATATCGGTGGTCGAAAGTAGGAACTTGCCTTTCGACGTAAGGAGTTAAGGTCCCAAAAATTATTACAGACTCGAATCTTCCTATTCTTTTTAGTAACAAAAATGATATTGGCCACCCAGTCTGAGTGTTGCTCCTCATGAACAAACTCACTTTCTATGAGTTTATCCACTTCTTGATCGATGGCATCCATAATGTTAGGACGGAAGCGTCGTTGTTTCTGCTTAACATGCTTAGTGTTAGGTAAGATATTAAGATTGTGCATTACAACTTATGGATCTATGCCTGACATATCTTTATAGCTCTAAGTAAAGACATCGATTTATTCTTTGAAAAGTTTAACTAAAGATTCATGATCTTTTCCTGCCAAGCTTCTGCTGATAAATATGGGTTTGGACAAGATTCATCCCCAGGTCGATCTGCTCGACTTCATCTTCGGCAGAGGGTTCTCATAGCTCGAAAGGAGATTCCTAATGTTTACCTATGTATTGATCAAAGGGTTCCTCCTAGAATAACTCTACTATCTGATCATTATCTTCTTCTTTTGGAGCCGAAATCCAAAGTTATATACTGGTGTCGGAATCCTAAGTCGAAGCTTCAGATGAGTGAGAGTGTGTAGCCTTCTCTGCTTCTGAACTCTTAGGGCTGTTCGTAGTGTGACATAGCCTATCCCCCTTCGAGTACGATGGTAATATTCTAGTGGCTTCCCTTTTGGAACCAGGAGTCATAAAGGAAGACGTCGGCCTCTGCCATATTTTAGACCCTGGCCACTTTTTAAGTCGTAACCCATCTTTTGGATGAGGTACTTTGCTCGATCGGTGTACCGATATACTTGTATTCTACACGTATCCGATTCTGGTTCGACTTGCGGGAGGTCCTGATAATGCTCGACTTTGCCAAAGATGATAGGTTTCTCGCCCTAGTTCTATGGTGGGACTATATAACAGACTCGTCGGTACAGGATGACTTAATTTATATGATTAATAGTCGTTATTTGTGTTTACAATGACTGTAAGGCATTATCTAGAGTATACATAACATTCCAATGTGGAAGACTAGTATAATTCAAAGACAACCTTTTATTGATAAAATATGGGATCTTGCCCCGAAGAATTACATCATCAAGAGATAGGGCGTCAACCTTGGTATATATGTATTCACCCAGCTCTTCGTCGGTGAGAACTAGAGTAGCCTTGTGAGGTTCTGGGACTTTCAACCAAAATTTTCCCACCAGAAGGGTTGACATCTTGGCAAACGATGTTTCTGGAGAGTTCCTCGAAAGTCTGACCTGTATTGGCTCCTAAGCCTATCCTGGAAGAGATACTTGGGCCTTCCCCTATAGCTTGACTATGAGGGGAGCCGACAATTAGAAAGGTTTTCCCTTGAGCTGTACTTTCATAGGTGCCTCAGCTGATGCCTCATGGACTGGTGCTTTCCCGCGTATCTTAACCATAAGAGGAGCCGACACCTTAAGTCGTACCTTCAAAGAAGCTTCAGTTATTGTTTCAACCAAGGGGACTGGTGCCCTCCCACGTAGATTAACTAAGATAGGGGCCAAAGCTTGGGGAGATTTCCCTTTGAGTTACACCTTCAGAGGAGCATCAATCATCATTTCTACTTCAGTGTCGACCTCTGCTTCATCTTCTACTTCGTTATCGACATCGTTGGCTTCATCGTCCAGATGAATTAATTTATAGAGATCGGAATCGGTGAAAAAGGCTTCAAATCCTCTGAAGGGATCGAGGTCAGCAAATTTTATCCTGAGTATGCCATTGGTAGACACGTATATCATGCACTTATGGAGAGTAGACGGCACCATGTATTCGTATATCCATGGCCACCCCAATAGGATGTTATAATTGAGGTTCGCATCTATGACATCGCAAGTCACCTTCGTCGAAGCTCACCGATATGACTTTTCAGTCGAATCTTACCCAGCGGTTCACTCTTGCTAGCATTGAAGCTGCTGATTGTAGCGTTGGATGCAGTCAGGAGATGCATCGGGATCCCTAATATCTGTAGCAGAGTCTGAGGGATAATGCTGAGAGAAGACCCAGGGTCGATCTGGATTCGATGCACCTTGATGGCACTGACATATCCTGTGTAATACAACGGTCAGTTATGTCGATTGTTCTTGAGTAACATATCTTCTTGAGTGAACGTGATGTTGGGGACGATTTCCTCATACTTTGGCAATGCATATATGCTGTTGGATCTTCTTTAGGCTGTTTGATCTGGCTGATGAAAGATTCAGCATCCTTCAGTGCTTCACATAGAGCTTTCCGGGTATCTTTGGATAGTCGGAGGAGCTCAAACAGTGATAGTTGGGCCGGAGTACTAGCGAGCTGCACTATTATTTTAAAATTATGGGATTTAATCAACCCTGAAGCATTGTCTTTTCGTAGGGGCCTATCGAAATGAGCCTCTTCCTGTTTCTGTTTGTCGACTGCTGGAGGTTGGGATGAACCTTCCCCTTGTGCGGTCGTAGTAGTGACAGGAGGCGTCACTTCGGGCGAAACTTTCTCTTGCTGAACATTCTGTTATGAATGCATCTGTACAATATGAGCTTCCTTGGAGGAGGAAGTAACCATTCGACAAGACTTGGTTGTGAGCCCTTGACCAAATTTTTTTATTAATATCATTAATAGTACTATTATTATTATTGCTATTGTAGTTGGTTGTCATTATAATTAAATATATGAATTCCTTAAGAGCATTAGACATAGCCATATAATAGGAGAGAAGAGTTATGCAAATCAATAATAGGCTAGGGGTCTGGTGCAAGCATGATTTCATTAAGGACTTGAGTGCAAAATGCACAAATTCAAATCTCCTTTCCATGGCCGACCTCAAAACTGAAGGCCAATATCCAAATCCCTTATTCAAATTCGAGATATTCTTTAATCCTAAAGAGATAAATTCAAATCTAAGTTCCCTCTATCAGATTTCTCCCTTGATCAAACCCAAACAGCACCTATATATGTATGAAGATTAGCAGCCGACTTTTCTTTCTCCGAACCCTAAATATTTTACTCCTTTTGTTGCCAAAGAAGATGAGGAGGAACGAGGAAGCATTAGAGCAACAAGCAATTAATCTAGTAAGTACTCAACCCTTGAATTCCAACTAATTCTGTAGGTATTCGATTGTATGCCTAAGAGGAACTTAGAAGATGTAAACTCTGTAGATGTGTGAACACATCTAATCTTGTACTTATAGAATACTGCTTTCTACCAAAATGAGAGATAATGACCGTAGGTGTTTGAATTTATGATAAGTGTAGCTCTGATATCTGGCACAGGTTTCCTATATTGCTGCATCGAGTATCAAATACATATAGGGGGTAAAGAACTTGGTTTTGTGGTACTCTAAAATCCAGAGTATTTGAGGGTCTGTTGTAGGGCTCTGTAAAAGATGGGTATACCAGTACCTGTAGAAGTTAAACAAGTAAGAGATTATATGCATAAGTCACAGGTCCACTATTCAAAGGTATGCTAGTACCTAACCTAGTGCTTGCAAGAACCTACATGTTGTACAACAGGCATCCCAAGTGTAGGCATAGCAAGGACAAGGGGATGTATCCTAGTTATATCCTAAGGAAAGGTTCAGACCTGTGCATCAATGGGTGACTTCTAGCAATAGACACAATAGGTAGCAGCCCCATGTCTTTCCTTGTGCTCTTCACTACTCCATAGTAGTCTTCTTTTATAATTAGTCTACTTCTTTACTGATATAGTTCATTATCCTTCTTATTTCATATATGATTAACTACAGTATCAGAAAGGGGTTTTATTGGTATCAGTCGAACTGGTGGATCCATTACATGTCAAAGATCAATGTATCCTAATGATAGGGAATGTCTTAGACCTTGACCTATGTCTATCCTGGAAAAAGGAGAGATATGACGAGTATAATGATCTACTTATAGTTAAAACCCACAAAGTTTTGTGTACCAGAGAGAAGAGGGGGGTTTCCATCAAGAACACGGTATGCAGGGGACTTGACCACCCCTGTATCAAAGTTTCCTCTGCATATAGACACCATGTTAGGTCTTTTCCCATTTGTGAATTGATATGGGGTCAACACCTGCATTAGTACATTACCATAGGATAGGGATCCTAGGATATAAGATGTCAAGTGTCAGGTAGTATCAGAGCTAGGTTTGGGCCTCTACTTCCTGATGGCTACAGGCTAGGGGCAGCAGGGTTCAAGTATAGATACCAGAATTTAAGGAGCAGTCCATGGTGATTGTAGAAGCATAGAAAATATGGGGTTCATGGGGATCACAATTTGCCGCATAAATACTTTGGGCCAAACAGGTCCGCATAAAGGAGAGCCGTCGACAACCAGACTGATTCGAGCCACAGAAGAAAGATATGCGGCTAAGTTGATCAGTTCGTTGGATAAAGCTGACAAATTCTGTCAAAACTGACAAAAATGACAGCTCTGTCACTCTGACAAAAAAGATAAGACGTGAGACGTGAGCAGACAAAATGTCATGTCACCAAAAGCAGGATTCAAGCGCTTAGACGTAGTTATGCGGCCAGAAGGAGTGTTATCCAAGCCACATGAACCTTATGCGGCTCGAACATATACGGCCTCAAAGTCTCCGAACTTTATACGGCCATGGATGACTGTAACCCAAGCCGCATGAGCTTTATGTGGCCCAAAATACAGAATATATGCGGCTTAAAAGTCCTTAAGATATATGCGGACTAAAAAAGATTGTGACTTAAGCTGCATGAGTCTTATGCGGCTCAACATAGCCAAAAACTAAGAGACTCGTGTGGCTCAAAATGATTCATATCCTGCGATAGGACATGTGGCAGGCTGACCAAGTCTCAACCACCCAGATTTGCTGCAACAAAATTCCAACAAATCGACAGCTGGCGGCCAAAGAGCGAGTCTTCACGTGCTGATTAGCCACGTGGCCACAGGCCATCTATGCAGCTCAAAATACATATCACTATAAATAGCAGGGTTCCACACCCCTGCAAAAAGCTGGCAACCTTCGAAGGACAATTTCTTTAAGAGCTAAAGCCTGCGTCGGATAGTCCAAGGAGTATAGCAGAGTTGATACACTTTCCCGAGCCTCCACCGTCACCCCCAGAATAAAAAACTAAACAATTGTACTTAGATTGTTTCCTAGAATTTCTTTCTAGGATTTTCTTTGTTCAAGCGAGTTTACAATCAATTTTAGTATTTCTGTAATACATGTCTTTGATATTTAATGGCAAACAGTGATATGTTAGATTACAGGTAAGTGTCAGGATATCAGAGGTAGATGGTCAAAGAGTACTCGAGTAGGTAAACACAAAAATAGGGTTTTGTTGAGGACAACTACTACTAGACACTATCTCTCATATGTATATAGGATAACCTGAGAACAAGTTGGTCGGAGCACACCTATATATCAAGTTACACTGGTATATAAGTTGTTTACATCACCTATAGATAGTAGCAGAGCATCGAGTTGGGGGTTAGCATATGAGTGATGAATAATGGTGCCAATTTCTGTGTAACAGAGTAAAAGAGTAAGGATATGTGCAACATAAATAGTGTTTTTCCCTGTGACAGGTGAATATCTTATCCAATGTATGTTTGATCCATTAGTATACTAACTAGGACAATACAGGCTAGGGGTCCTATTACATCAGTACCTACATCTAAGGTATTTAGGAGAAAAGCCAGTGGTAGCTGTCAAGTAGGCAAGTACCAAGTCCAGGAGAGTCTTGTACCACCCAACCCTAGTACAAAGTGGTACAAGACCCATTAGCAGGAGACACATTAGTCTTAAAATAGGGATGTCATAATAAGGAGTATCTTGGAACATAGATAAATGAGTGTAACTATAAGACACAAATATAAGGGTATAGGTAGGATGATTGTGATAACCATATGTTAGGGTATAGGCCTAATATATACTAGCAAACTCAGAAGAGCAAAGAGGGGTTAGCAAGCCTGTACACATATATATAGAGAGAGTAGACAAGGCCATGAAAACATAGAAACCTTAATAGGATCATTACTAGCTAAGTATACAATTTTCCCATTTGAGTCGACCTAGGAAATTAACAAATGAATAGATAGGCTAGCTATTGCTTTTAAATCATGTTTTGACTTTATGTATATGGTATTAATAGGTTACTTGGATCTTGAAACAGATTGTAATCCATACCAGCAGTCGGGACCACATGTAAGTATACTTTGCCTTTCATTACAGCTTTATTTACATGTTTATTTCTTTTATTATCCAGTTATTGATATGAGTTTCTTCATTATTATATAGTCCTTGTTTAAAGTTAGCCTTGTAGACATATTGGACATGTTTCACACCTGTGCTTGGTCGAGTCGTATGCTAGAATGATTGCGCTATAGTTGAACTGCTATTTCCTATTTGTTATTTACTCAACCTGCGAATCCACACTAGGGGAAAGGGTTGACTGTGTGCACCTGCGAGTCCACACTAGGGGCGAGGGTGATTGCCTTGAACTAACCTGTGAGTCCACACTAGGGGAGAGGGTTGGTGATTAGTTTTAAACCTGCGAGTCCACACTAGGAGCGAGGGTTTGGTTATCCGTTGATCTCGTATTCACTTGTTTTCTTCCAGCAGTTCATTTATGCGTAGTTGTTGATATTCGTGTATCAGTATTGCTTAGATTTTTTTTCTGTTTTATCCTAACTTTTCTTCTTGCATGATAAACTGTTAGAAAGACTTGTATATTATGTATCTTGCTAGTCCTCTGAGGACCTGATGATCTCTTCAGGTTTAGCTGGGTTTGAGCCAGGTGCACACGAGCGGGTTTGAGCCAGTTTCGGACTACGGTACTACTGCAGTGAAGATGACATTTATGTTTAGCCTAGTTTGACGAAGTTTATTTTATTTCATGTCTTTACTTTATTTTCATCTATTGGTAGTGGATTTGTATCCAGCAGACGAGACTTAGTTTATTGATAGCTTGGAAATGTTTTAGTTCATTTTATATTATTATCTAGTTCATTGATATTAATTGTATCTTTAACTATTCCATAGATGAGATCTAGATTGTCGTGTTGGTTACAGATTCTGTGACTTGTGTATATTAGATAGAGTTCTACTGCCGATACTGCGGCGTAGACTGGGCTTGGACACGCCTCGTATCCGAAAAGCGGGTGCGGGTCGTGACATGATCTCTCCCCGAGATGTCGTAAGTGGTACCAACCGACGCATATTGTCATGAGTTGGTGGAAGGTTGATTTCTTTTATTGTCGCCATTGGGATTGGGATCACGCCATCTTAAGTTTTAATAGGTGATAGAGTGCCGAACTGGAGAGACACCATGTTCACTGAAACTATCTTCTCCTTATAGTCGAACGAGAGGACATTCACGATGATCATGAATTGTATATAGTTCTTTATGTTGTAGCAGTCTCGGGTCGGGTGTTCGATGTACTGATGGTAGACCTTCTTCTGCCTTGGTGCTTTGGATCATCGGGGTGCTTTGGATCAGGTTGATCACACCTACCATGTCTTCCTCATCGGGGTGCTTTGGATCAGGCAACTTGATATTGTCACCTTGCTTCAGTATGTCGAAGAGTTATAAGGTGTCATTGTCATTAAAGGAGTAGACCTCCTTCTACCTTGGTGCGACCGATGGCTTCTGGGCAGGATCAAGCGCACCTTTCGTGGCATTCACTGTCACTGCTTGGTTCCCTTTAGGTTCATACCCATTGTTGTTGTTGTTGGAGGTGCTCTTCCCCTTGTCTTCAAAGGAAGGGAACCTAACACCTAGAAGGCGGGCTTCGCGAGCTTTTATTTCAGCGGCTTTGGTGTCGACAATGAACACGATCCAATCAGCATATTGGGTGGAGTCGATCCAGAGTTTGATAGCCGGCGTCATATTCATCCGATATGAGTCCATTAGTACAGACTCATGGATACCAGAAGGTAACCTCAGACATGCTTGTCGAAAGCGTTCAATGAAGGCTCGAACTGTCTCCTTATCCTTCTGGGTTATCTCCATGAGGAAAGACATGGTCATGTCCTTTCCACCATCATAAAATCGAGAGAGGAAGATACACTTCAGATCCTTGAAGAAAGAGATAGAATTATCGGGGAGGCTACAGTACCAGTCGCAGGCTACCCCTTTTAACGCCCCAATAAATAGGCTTGTGAGTAGGGCATCCTCATTCGGTAAGTGCCCCATCATGGAGTGGTAGTAGGTCAGGTATTAACGGGAGGACTCATTTCCATCAAATGGTATCAGTGATTGTGGTTTATACTTGGGAGGATAAACCACATTGTTCCATTCGGAAGTATAGGGTTACCGGATCTCGAGCTTCTGGCATTCCTCTTGTTTGTTTCTTGCCTCAAAACGATCCATAAGTCCCTCACCATCTCGAACAATTCTTCTGTAGAGTTAGAAGCAGGTGATTGAGGCAAGGTGCGGTGTTCAGCTCCTGAGGGGGCTGATACTCAAGGCAGAGCGTAATGGACGGTACCTAAAGATACCCGCTGAGGGGGTTCATTTGGTTCTCCATTAGTCCCAGGATCGAAACTGAAAGATATAGGGGTCCTTGTCGACGGCTGGGCTGTCAGGGTAATCCGGATCTCGAAGACGACCTTAGTTAAAGACTACATGGTGGTGGAGAGGGTTTTAAGGCCATCTTGAAGGTTGTTCAGGCATCAAATGGGCCAAAGTGGATGGATCTGTTGACGCTTCACTTTCAGCCTCGCTTTCTTATAGAAAAGTTGGCCTATGTACTTCTTTTTCTGACCCCTCGACTGGCTACACTCAGTCACCTCGTTGTTAGTTTCTTGATGGTGACCTTCATCCTTGAATGAGGGGTTGTCATAGATAGTCGGGGTTGGATCACCCGCAACTTGTGTCGCTGATGTTGCTTTCATCCTTAATCGATTACTCTGGAATACACCGGTCTGCGGGACTATTGCTTTATTTTCCTTTGGCCGACCCTTCACTGAACCTGCCGAGGCTAGAGGTTTGGAGATATTTGCTTTCCTCTCATATGCAGGAGAGCTAGAGATGATGTGGCACAAGGCAACCAAGAGTTCCTCTTCGTCATCGATTGGTACCCTCTTTCCGAGATGATGACGGATTGGTGCAGCTGATTGTAGTCGCTGAAGATAAAATGTCTTGATTGTGCAACCACTGTTTTACAACAACAACAGTTCATGGTGACTATTGCACAAGTGTGCCCCATGGGGGGCATATTGTGCATAAAGGTCATCTCTCCTGATCTGCATCTATAAGTGATCATATTACATAGATCTTGTATGGAGTTTTACATTCGCACCCCTTTTAGGTGCATGGCAGGGCTGAGCGCCGAGGTGGTCATGTGAATGCTGCACCCCCTGATCTAATTCCAGTGCATGAGAAGCGCCCAGATCATTGATGGAGAGCAACAGGTATTGTGAATTGAACCCACTTCATGTGCATAGCCCACGTAGGTGCATGGGTTCAAAGCCAAAAGGTTTGCCCTCTGACTTGGTTCAAGCACATAAAATAAACCCAAGTGGGAGGAAGACTTTAAGAGTTGACTTGTTGCTGGTGCCGAAGCACCCGAGTCGACTCTGTACAGCTTTCCTTCAGTTGCGTGCATGACTTCCAATGCTTATGGTTGGACTGCTGTTAGCATAGCACGTTGATGGCGCATGGCCCATATTACCTTGGACTTCTTTGTACTAGCCTTTAAAGGTGCATATTACCCAGAATCCAACTTTTTCTCGCAATGATAGGGGCTATCAAAGTAGAATTCTTCTCCTGTCCATCAGAGCTCATGCACGGGAGAGCGGATGCACCCTTGTTCCATTAACGCATCTTCTTCGACTGGGAAGAAGAAGGTTGGAAGCTGCAGTTAGCACCTCACTTCCCTGGCAGATGTGCTGCACTAGTAGCAACTTTTTGCTTACTGAGAACATCAGCATAAAGGATTGGCTGTGCCGGCGCAGCTACTTCAGTTATGGTGCTTGGTACATTGCCTTTGTGTACCCATACTTGGGGGGTCTTCTTCAGCTTTGGCAGTCGCTTCGAAGGACTCGTACTGCGTTCAAAGAGAAACTCCTCGTACGCTTGCTGATCGAAGCATACCACAAGTATCTTATGGTGAGGAGCCGAGCTTGTTGCTATTAGACTATTATACGACCTTCTCATTGAAAGAAAAAGTGGTCTCCAGCAAAGTCGCCAGTTTGTTTGCTATTAAAAAGAGTTCGAGATGAACTTTCTATATTTAATCACAAATGAACAGAGGATAACGTAGTAACTCAATAGAATCCTTCTAGTAAACTTTTGTTTTTATCTGGGAACCGTGTCGATGGAGCAAGTGGTAATTCTTTGACTCCATTGATGATTTGACAATGATCTCGAACCCTCTGAATGTCTGAGTTGTCCTGGAACAGACAGGGACTTGAAGAGGATAGAAACTCTTACAAGTGCTCTGGATTCTTAAGTGGTTGAAGTCGTCAAGTTCTGAACCTAAAGCTCTTGGATGAAAGAATGATCCTTCTATTTATAGGCCGTAGAATGATATGCTTATGCGCGCATATACGATAAGCGCATGGAGGTTTTGCCCGTAGGGATTCCACGTGTCTAACTTTGTTGGGCACATGGACGATACGCCGGAGAGCTGGAGCTAAATCTGTTTGAACTGCACTATTGGGTTTCAGGGGAGCTGATATGTGGCAGTTGTCGAGATTTGGTTACTACTGAGATCCTGGGTGATTGGCACTCAATTGTAGGCAGAACTGAGTCAAAAGACATGTGGCGCGTGCCCATTACTCAAGTATTTTTGTAGCTTGATTCGAGTGGATACGCCTAGGATCTGGCACATGAGAAGACTTGGCTTCTGACAAGAGCAAGTCTGGGCACATAGGCTTTTGAGGCGCATGCAGAGTTTGAGCACATGGCTGCGGGGGGCGCATGCAAGTGATTTGTTGGCTACATGGCAGAACACAGTCGTACCCGATAAAAGAGTGATGCTTGTATCTCTTCATCTTTTATAAAAGCCATTGCTTAGACTTTGAAACACGTGCTGCTGTCAATTTGGTTATTTTAGCATTAAATGATTTGATGGGTGGAGAGCTTTAAATGGGCACATCTATTTGTGCACCATTGGGCGCATCAGACATGGAGTGCATGGAGCTGAGGGGCACATCAGCTGCGTAGTGTATCTGCTTTGGTCAGCTTCATTAAGTCTTTCGAGACATTGATAACTCTTTGACTTCGCTGAGTTTGAGGTGGCAGATTCATCGTCTTTACTACAAGTTCATTGTACTGACTTCGAAAAAGTTGCCATTTGGCTCATGAGTTTGATTTGCCCTGGCCTTTAAATAGTAGTATAGAGAGTTTGGTTATTATTTTCATCCAAACTTCTCATTTGAGATGAACTCGATCAATCCTCCTCCTTGGCAAGATATTGCACTGCGGATTGTGGATCATCTTGTTTAAAGAAGCTTTAATTTTGATAACGAACTCTTTCAGAAGACTGAGATACGCCGGAAGAGCTATGGGCACAACAACTTATGTTCGAAATCCTTGTCGGTAGTGTTACGAGATGGTGTTGGGTGCTTGTAGCATCCAAAGATCGGGGTCGTCGTGCCCTGACTTCCGATATGCTGGAAGAGCCACCGGGTTTGGATTGATTGCCAACCCACGTTCTGCTCAACAAATACATCATTAACCGAAGTACTCGTGCGTTTGACGAGGAAGTAATATGCTCTGATGAGAAGAAATGATGTGCCTATATTGAGACGTCTGAGTGATGCGCCTATGCTGAGACGTCATAGTGATGCGCCTAGCCGTATAATTTAGATTAGCCTGTTTTAGACTTTCTACATCAATAAAAAAGTCTTCAATTGGCATCATATTTTCGAAAAGATGTCGGGCATGTGCAGTAGGTTGCAGTCGGTGGAACACAGACTGCCTTGGTAGTGGGCCACTATTTTGCGACAGAAGTAGTTGATGGCGACCATAGCACAAGTATGTCCCGTGAGGGCGAGTTGTGCATGGTGGTCATCTCTCCCCGATCTACGTCTGTGAGAGATCACATTGCATAAATCATGTAAGGAGAAGTTCACACTTGCACCCTCTTCAGGCACATGGCAAAGCCAAGCGTTGGGGTGAGTGTATAAGTGATGCACCCCCTGATCCAGTTTCAGCGCATGAAATGCACCAAGATCATTAGTAGAAGAACAACACATATTGCGAGTGGAATCCATTTCATACACACAGCCCACATGGGCACATAGGCTTGACACCGCAAGTTTTGCCTCCTAACTAGGTTCAAGCACATGAAATACACCCAAGTGGAACGGGGACTTTAAGTGTTGATTCATTCCGGGTGCGAAAGCACCTGAGTCAACTTCTCTACAACTTGCTATTAGCCGCGCATACGACTTTCAGCGCACATTTCTTCGTATTAGCCCATAAAGGCCATAGTATTCAGAATCCAACTTTTCTTGCCAAGATGGCAAGTGAAGAACTTACAGCCGATCGAGAAGAGGAAGAAGCAATGTTGCAACTTTTTGTGGTTCGAACGAGCTTCCTGGACAACGAGCTCCCTTTTTCTTTTCTTTGGGTGCCCTTTTCAAAGAAGGCAAGGGGCTCTGTATATAGAGTGGAAATAAGACTTCTATTCTTCTCCTTTCCGACGTGGGACTAAAAGTAGTATGCTTTTTTTTCCATTCCTCTACAACGATCAGACGTGATCAATGGTGATAATCGAAAAGAATTTGGGTAAAGGGATACATATCATATTTTTAGAAAATATTTATAGTATTTGAAACTAGATTTTGGTTAGTCTAAATGTAACTACAAAAAAATCTAAAGTAAATTATTTAAACTGAAAACTCTATGGTTTCCAACATATATATTAGACAGAAAACTATATCTTATTTGTTAAGAAATAATTTAGATAAATATTAATAATCTAAAAAAATTTATTTAGGGTGTAAAAACCATAATTTGAAATGTAGGTCAAGCCAAATATAATGTTTATACAACTGTATGTATATTTTTACAAGAAAATTTTGAAAATATTATTATATAATGATAACCATGATAAAATAATAAAAATGATTATTAATATCATAATAATTAATATAAATAAAATATCATACTCATCTATTTGTAATAATATCTATACTAACAGAAATTAGGTTAAATAACAATATCTAGACATATCATGTCAGGATTATTTATCATATCAAGATTACTTCAGGAGTGCGCCGATGTGCCACAATCAATATTATCAAGATGGTATGATATTATCCGATGTAGGACATGTCAAGTTGGTCACCGCAATTTAGGCCAAGCACAGAAAACACGCAAGAAAAATCAAGCACAACCAGCAGAGGTACGTGCGACAGAGATACGAATGGTGCAAAGCATGCACGCATGAGCACACGGCTAAATGTACAGGATGGTGCACAAAAAGTGAAGCTTTGGATGGCGTGCTGGATGAAGAGCGGGCAAGCACGCGGGGGGCCAAGCGCTGGATAGCGCTCGGCCAAGCACTGGCAGGGATGGCGCGGCACGAAGTGAGTGCAAAAGAGCGCAGCACGAAGCGCGCACGAAAGAGCGCGACGTGAAGCGTGCGCGCTCTGCTCATCGTCCCCATGATTACCTAAGATGTCTGAGAATCCAAACATACAAATGATCGAACACCCTCAATATAAGTCGAAATCAAGCCATTTAAAAGCCAAAGTTGGGTAGAATTGGATTCCCCACAACATGGAACCATAAGATGAAAATACCAAGTTTTTACAGATCAAGACCAAGATAAAAAAAAATTAAAACTCATATCTACAGAAATATAACCAACAAATAATAAATTTCAAGTTCTAAAATTATCAAGAATCATGCAAGAAAAAGAGTAGAATAATAAAAAAAGGAGAGTTTCTCTATGGAGTAATGTAAGCCCACTTTCCGATTTTTAATTTAATTGATTATGATCATTAGGAGTCATGCCGAAGCTTGTAGGTAAGCTATGACCATATTAAGGTCATATGACCTCTCGATAGCTTGTATATGTATTATTTAATATTTTATATTTTTTAATATTTTGATATTTTAGGTATTTAATATTTAAGGTTTATCATTTAAGGACTTTCAGGATTTACTGTAAGGTTATTCAAGGATATTTCGGGACCAAATATTTTTATTTGGGCTCTAGATGGCAAGAAATTTTTTCTAGAACATTCTAGAATTTTTCTGGATTTAATTTATTTTTCATATGCTTTTGGAATTTATTGTGGGTCACACAATGATTTTGAGTTAAAATATTTTCATTTAGGTTCTATACACTTAGAAATGTTTCCTAAAATTTTCTAGAAATTTTTTGGATTTTTTTGCCATTTATTTGTAGTTAAAATAATTTTTAAATATTTTATTGTAATTAAATAAATAATTACACAGTTAGCCAGCCGGGGCGGGCCAATATTTCGGCACTCAACCTCCTCTCTCCCTATCTCCCCCTATATATATATATATATATATATCCAAAAACCCTAGTTTTTTTCCTTGGCTGATTTTGGAGTTTTGATCTTGGTGATTCTTCGATTTCCCGGAGCGATTGAGAAAGCCCCGACCTCGTTTTCGTTCACCGTTTTTTTTTTAAACGTCTTGAGGTTAGATTTTATAAATATATTTCATTTTTTGAGAATTTGCTTGTGAATTTTTGGAGAATTATTTAAGTGTTGGTTGTCCAAAGCTCGACGCATCGCACAGTTTTCTAGATCCCGTACTCCGATTCGTGATTCGTTTGAAGTTTTCGAAAGCTGACATGACGATATTCGACATGTAATTTTTTCTGAATCTTAATCATTTACTAATTTGTTTATTACGTTGAACTTAGATTTGATCGATAAAACACCGATTTGGTCACGATTAGCCATAATGACGATATATTTTGACCAAAGCATGATTTTGTGGCACTATCAATTCCTGTGCACTTATGGTACTTAGATCTAACAAGACACACTTTCAAAATCTTGTGTTCAGAACGTTTGACTAGTTAGTCAACGACATGCCTCGATTTGCATGTCATGGTTTCCAAAATTAGAAATATGACTTTCTATGGCCAAATTTCCTTATTTGATTTATATTTGAGATTATTATTCAGTTAAATTAGATTTTAAGTGATCTATTTTAGAATTAAATAATGTTATTATTATTTTGGGTTTTAATTATGGAATGGACTTCAAACTTTGCTTTATATTACATTAAGTTGTCTATTTGAAATATAGTTTTTGGCCAACAAATATTATCGTAGTATTTCCTAAAACTATAGTTTTGACTTAAAAGCATGTTTGCTACATTTTCAAGTATTTACCTAGAATATGTTTCCAAGTACCATAATTATTTTATAAAAATAGGTTATAAATCTTATTTCGACTACTACAATATAGTTTCCAAATATGATGAGTATTTTTTATAATAGTTTTCTAAATTGTATTATGACTAAAATATACTAATTAGTTTTGTGGCTATATGTGATTTCAAGATGGGGTTATAAGCCCAAGAATATATTAGTACTTTTCCATCTATATATTATTTTTGAATATAGTAAATATTTTCCAAAATGGTTATATATATTTATTCTCTTTGAATATCGAATCTTGACCGAGATTAGTCATACGTTCCTATTTCTTATGATTCTGACTACTTCATATCGACCCTAGAATATTTGGACCGTTCTGGCAATGATTCTGTCCGTCCCATCAATTGAGATCATCTTGCGTACTTTTGACATCAACGACTATTATGTGCCAACACAATCATATTGTGCGTCACCTGCAACCTAACGCAAGGCAAGTTTCACTATGACATTATATTACCTTTATTTTGTACGACATGTATCTTCTATTATCCTTTTTTGTTACATCTGATATTCCATGTTGTCTCTGTTCTTGCATTGACCATGATTACTGCTTGTACACGATCGTTAGAGTTATTTGAGTATATATAGATGTTCATGCCTTACTCCTAGCTTATCGTGTTTATTGGTTATCGTATTGTTAATCTTTATCGTGTTGGACATGTACTTGTGAGATAATCGGGTGTGAGAATACAATTAGTAGACATGTGCTACCCAATGTAGTCTAGAGTTTATTCAGTCAGGGGGCCGTCTGACAGTATTTGTTCAGTCAATACACCTCACGTTTTGACTGTCCGATTCCTAATCCAACCATACGTTGGACGTTGGTATTCTAAAGCACATAGTATACGTGATCTTTTGTTGCTATATTGTTCATTCATTTCCTTTCGATCGAGTCGACTGTTATGTTGTCCGTAATTTATAACTATACTCTTTCGTGTCATGCATCTAGTTCATTTTCCTTATTATTGTTTCTTTCTTTCATGCATGTATATTATATTGTGTAGTGTGGTGTTATGGTGAACTTGTTCTATTACTGAATGGAAACCAATTTTTCAGGTTAGTCGCGACTACTCTTAGCATTTGGGAGATACATGTAATTGAAGACGAAAAACTTAGCGATTAGTTAGTTAAATTTGTTGTATTACAATTTTATGAGACATTATATTCGATTAAATGAAAAACTTTGAATATTGTAAATGGATTTAGTTTTGGGAATGAGCCAATAAAGTTATTATTTTTTAGCACTTGTTTTATTATGGGTTGGACAGCGTACTACCGCAGACATTATGGCGTAGGCTGGAGTTGGATACGCACTCGCATCCCGAAAAGTGGGAGCGGGGGTGACAAGTTTTTTGTGTGGCCCATGCAGGTCTATTTTTGTAAAATTATGCGAACTCATAGTCATACTTATATTAGTCATACTACTGCGAGCCTGCGATTAGGAAATGCTCATTCACAATTATGATTGATTTAATTTTAGGACAATGATAGGACTAGCTACACCATAGGTAAGCCATTATTCAATTTGACCGTTGGGTAGTTAAGGTTGCTACATAGGTCATATGATTTAGGTAAAAATTTATTGAATTCCAAACCCTATTAGTTAATTTGTGAAAATTTTCATATAGGTATATACCATTGTGTTTTCATATGATGGTTTGATCCAAGGTGGGTAGACTATTCGATTGGAATAAGGCCTTCCTAGAATTCAAGCCTTATTTGTTCAAATTTTATCTTCTGCCTTCTCTAAACATCGTCATCATATCATAAGTACATATTATTTATTTATTTCCTTTGGCCATAAGTAATTATTTTCCCTATGAGTCTATATTTTATTTCCATCTATTGAGTTTTGAGCCTAATATGATTCGATTATCCATATATTAATTTTGAGTCTGTTTCTAAAATTCAAGATATATATGATTTACCTTTCTCTTGATCGTTTTTATTCCTAATCAATCGTATAATTTTCAAAACTGATATTTTCTTCAAGGACAACTACTTACATTTTTCTATACTAAATCAACTTGTTGAAATTCTAGAAGCTCCTTGAAAATTCTTATGGATATAGTTGAAAGAATATTCGTTAACTTATAATGGAAAGTCAGAAGCGCACTGTCCCCAGTTATTTGAATTATGGAGACTGCGGGTTCACTGCAGCCTGCAGCGCACTGGCAAGGCATGTCCTCCAAGTTAAAGTAATTTCAGATATACGTGGGTTATTGAATATTATTAAAACTGTCATAGTTATCCTTCTTTGATCTTGTTATCTTTATGTCAATATTGGATAGAGTTGATAAAGTATCCGATACCATTATATTTGAGTCATGAAATCAAGAGTTTACTGCAACCATATATACACTGATGAGGCGCGAATTCTCGGTTACATGACTTCGTATATACTTATAGTTTTCGAATATGATAGAGATTATGTCTTTCATTGGCCTATGACCATTACACCCTCATTTCATGATACTGAACCATATTTTATTTTATGTCTTCTCGATAAGCATTGTAGTCTCTTCCTTACCTATCCTATTAGTTCCTACCTAATAATCATTTAATATATTTTGATTCTATTTCACTAAAATCATAGTCATACCTAGGTCTTGATTATATAATCGTGCCTAAATAACTTTGCCTTGTGCTAAAATGATTTCAAATTTTGATCGTTCTTAAACAATTTTAATCGTGACTAAACTATTTTAATTATATTTTGATCGCGCCAATTCGTATCTTTTTCTAGATTTTGATTCTATGAATAACCTATTTGATCGTTAATCATAACATTTCTTGATTGTGCATAATCGCATCTTTTGAAATTTCGAGGACAAAATTTTTCTAAGGTGGGTAGATTTGTAAGCCCACTTCCCGATGTTTATTTATTTATTTATTTGATTATGATTAATTTATGATAATTGGGAGTAATACCTAAGCTTGTAGGTAAGCTATCACCATGCTAAGGTCATATGACCTCTAGATAACTTACATATGTATTATTTAACTATTTTATATTTTTCTATAATTTTTGGATATTTTTAGGTATTTAATATTTAAGGGTTCATTATTTTTAAGGTAATTCAGGATTTATTGTAGGCTCATTTGGGGATATTTTGGACGAAATATTTTTTGGCTCTAGATGACTAGAAATATTTTCTAGAATATTATAGGATTTTTCTGGATTTTTCTAAATTTTTTGGGAATTTTTAGATAATTAAAACATATATAATTTATTTTTCATAGGTTTTTGGAATTTACTATGGGTCACAATAATATTTTGAGTTAAAATATCTTTATTTAGGTTCTAGCTACTTAGAAATGTTTCCTAGAATTTTCTAGAAATTTTTTGGATTTTTCTGCAATTTATTTGGATTTATTTGCAGTTAAAATAATTTTAAATAATTTTTATAATTAATTAAATAATTGCAATGTTATCCAACCGGGGCGGGCCCACCTGTCGACACTCAACTGCCTCTCTCTCTCTCTCCTATATATACATATAGTTTATTTTTTGGCCGATTTTGGAGTTTTGATCTTGGTGATTACCAGATTTTCGGAGCGATTGCGGACAGCCCCGGCCTCATTTTCATCTGCCATTTTTTTGTTGGAATCGACTCGAGTTTAGATTTTTGAATATATATTTTTTCTGAGAATTTTCTTGTGAATTTTTGGACAATTATTTAATTGTTGGTTGTCCAAAACTCGATGTATCACACGGTTTCGATATATTTCGAACTTCGATTCGCGATCCGTTTGAAGTTTTTGAAATCTGACATGATGATCTTCTACATATAATTTCTTAAGATTTTTTAGGTTCGTTTACTATTTTATTTATTACGTTGAACTTGGATTTGATCGTTAAGTCACTAATTTGATCACGATTAGCCACAACGACGATACCTTTTGACCAAAGCGTGATTTTGCGGCATATTCGATTCTGGTGCTCTTGTGGCTTTGAAATATACGAAGATGCCCTTTTAAAATCTCGAGTTCATAACGTTTGAATAGTTAGTTAACGGTACGTGTCGTTTTGCATGCCATGGTTTACAAAATTTGAAATATGACTTTCTATGGCCAAATTTCCTTATTTGATTTATATTGTAGATTATTATTAGGTACAATTAGATTTTAAGCAATCTATTTTAGAATTAAATAACGTTATTACTATTTTGGGTTATAATGATGGGTTGGACTTCAAACTTTGCTTTATATACATTAAGTTGTCTATTTGAAATATAGTTTTTGGCCTACAAATATTATCGTAGTATTTCCTAAAACTATAGTTTTGACTTAAAAACATGGTTTCTATATTTTAAATTATTTACCTAGAATATGTTTTCAAGTATCATAATTATTTTCTAAAAATAGGTTATAAATCTTATTTTGACTAGTACGATATAGTTTCGAAATATGATGAGTATTTTCTATAACAGTTTTTTAAATTATGTTATGACTAAAATATACCATGTAGTTTTGTGGCTATATGTGATTTCAAGATGGGGTTATAAGCACAAGAATATATTAGTACTTTTCCATATCTATATATAGTTTTCGAATATAGTAAGTATTTTCAAAAATGGTTATATATATTTATTTATTCTCTTTGAATATCGAATCTTGACCGAGATTAGTCGTACGTTTCCATTACTTGTGATTCTGACTACTTAATATCGACCATAGGCTAATTTGACCGTTCTGGACCAACAATACGGTCCATCCCATCAATTGAGATCAACTTGCGTATTTTGACATCTACGACTATTCTGTGCCAACACGATCATATCGCGCGTCAACTGCAATCTAACTCAAGGTAAGTTTCACTATGATATTATATTACCTTTATTTTGTACTACATGTATCTTCTATCTTCTTTTTACGGTTACATCTTTATATTCCATGTTGTCTCTGTTCTTGATTCACCACGATCACTATTTGTATACGAGAGTTAGAGTTGTTAGAGTATATGTACATGTTCATGCCTTACTCCTAGTTTATCATATTTATTGGTTATCGTATTATTAATGTTTATCGTGTTAGACATGTACTAGTGAGATAGTCGGGTGGGAGAATACAATTAGTAGACATGTGGTACCGATTTTAGCCTAGAGTTTATTCGGTCAGGGGACCGTCTGACAATGTTTGCTCAGTCAATACACCTCACGTGTTGACTGTCCGATTCCTAATCCAACCACATGTTGAACGTTGGTATTCTAAAACACACAATACATGTGATCTTTTGTTGCTATATTGTTCATTATTTCCTTTCCATCGAGTCGACTGTCATGTTGTCCTTAGCATTGGGGAGATACATTTGTACTTGAAGACCAAAAACCTAGAGACTAGTTAGATAGTTTATATTTGTTGTATTAGAATTTTGTGAGACATTGTATTCAATTAGATGTAGAACTTTGAAGGTTGTAATGGATTTAGTTTATAAATATGCAAATAAAGTTATTATTTTGTATACTTGTTTTATTGAGGGCTAGACAGCGTTCTACCGCCGACACTACGGCTAGGCTGGACTAGGATACACACCCGCATCCCGAAATGTGGGAGCGGGTCATGAGAAGCAGGTTGCACTTGATTTGGGTCGGTGGAAGGAGTAATGGAGAAGGAGAGGAGAAGATTGATGATGAGAAATAATGAAAGGAGAAAGAAGAGGTTGATATAAATATCAAGCCATTCATGCTAAACCAACCCAAACCAAACCAAGCCAAGCCACATGTCATGAAGAACCAAGGTGAACCAAACCAAGACTAGCTAGATCAAACGAAAAACTAGACCAAGCCAAGACTAAGCAAGACAAGTCTAAACACGGGTCATTTAACAAATGTCAGAAATTCGTACACGTATATTGAAAATACGAATAACAAAAAAAATGAGAGTGACAACTCTACCCAGCTTAAAAGAACTCCGTCCTTGGAATTTAATCAAGAGGAGATAGAGGTGTCGAGGGCAAGCTACCCTAGCTACAAGTAATCTATGTCTAGAAGTCAATCATGTTTGCCATGAAATATAAAAGAACAGAACAATTATCGGAGGACTAGACTTTTACTTCACAATACAAACTCGCTTGTACAAAGAAAGCCTAGGGACGAAAACCTAGGTACATCAATCTAAGTACAATTATTTATTTTAGATTCTGGGGGGTGGCGATAGAGGCTCGGAAAAGCGACGGCCGCTCTGCCTTACTCCTTGGACGATCGGGTGCAGCTTTTTGACTCTGTAGAAGAACTGACGGGCGTTGATGAAGAAATGCTCTCTCTTCAGGCTCTCTGGCTCTCAATGTCTCTATGTGCATCGATCTCTGTCTGCCTCTGTCTCTCTCTATCTCTGTGTGTCTCTCTATCTCTATCTCTATGTGTCTCTCTATCTCTATCTCTGGTGTCTTCGCAAGGGAATGGCATCCTACTATTTATAAGAGTGGGGGCCTCATTAGGGTTTACAATTATTGCCCATTCTTGAAAGTCGGTGGCTAAGGGTCATTAAATCTGGGCCGTTCATCGAGATTTGAGCAATAGATGTGATTGCATCAAATTTTTTGTGGGTAATTAATGTTGATTGACATAAATCCTCCTGATTTATCATGCCAACCTCGGATTCCTCGACACGTGTCTTTAATTGGCTTATTTGCAAATGATCTGATTTGATCCCAATATTTTATTTGGATTTGTTTGAGAGATTTTGATCAATCTGATGCCACGTGCCCTGCTATCATGCCACGTGTCGAACTATTGCAGAAATCTGTGCTCCAGGGAGGTTACTCCTCATTGAGCCGTATAAGACTGGCCACGTGTCCAGGCTGCTTGAGAGTGGCCACCCCTTGAACATTTGGGCTGCATGGTAATGATTTGAGCCGCATGAGTATGAGTGAACCGCATGGAGATAGTCCTCGTGAGCCGCATGGAGCTAGTCTTCGTGAGCCGCATGGAGCTCGTCTTCGTGAGCCGCATGGGGCTGGTCTTCGTGAGCCGCATTGGGCTAGTCTTCGTGAGCCGCATGGGGAGGTCTTCGAGCCGCATGGGGCTAGTCTTCGTGAACCGCATGAGGCTAGTCTTCGTGAACCGCATGGGGGAGTCTCTGCTTTGGGCCGCATACAACTGTCCACGTGTCGAGGCCGCATGACAGTTTCTGATACTCGGAGGATCGTGTCAGAGATTTTTTTTGCATTCCAAGGAGCCCGTCATTATGATGGAGTCATAATATCTTTGTGTCAGAACTGTCACCTTGTCAGAGCTGTCAGCCGTCAAGGCATTTAATGCAAAATGAGAGAGCTATTTGTAGGCCATGTGGCTCCTCTTTGAGCCGCATAGGATTTGTTTGAGCCGCATAGACGCTCGAGCCGCATGGATACTTGAGCCGCATGAACTCTCTGAGCCGCAGGGGGCTCTCTGGCCGTATGGATCTTTCTTTATTCTTTTCCATGCTTCTACAAGACCCCCTTCAAAGTTTTTAATTTACAAAATTGAAATACTTTGAATAAGAAGCATGGCCATGTATTCTTCTGGCCGCAGATGATGTCCTGGCCGCATGGATGTTTCGGCCGCATAAATGTTTAGGCCGCATGGATGGCTCGGCCGCATGGATGTTTCGGCCGCATTGAATCAATCAGCCGTAGGGGCTTTCGGGCCGCATAAGTGTCTCAGCCGCAAGGACTTTCCGCCACGTCATCTTGCCACGTATGGAGATCTTTTGCATTAAATGCTGTTAATTTGCTGTCAATTTTGAGGTCACTTTTTGGGACGGGATCCCAGGAGTCTGGCCTTCATTTTAGGCGGCTCGCCTCGACAACCGAAGAGTTGGTTTTCGTTCTGCACGAGAATCAAAGCGTCTTGGTTTTGTTTATAAATATGGATGAGTTCAGTCGGAGGAATTTCTTTACTTTCTTCTTCGTCCCCAACTGTTGCTGTCTTTCCTTTTTTTTCCCTATTTCCATTCTCCGACTGTCGAAAATGGCCCCCAAATCTTTCAAGGTCGTCTCCGCTGCTGCGAAAGGCAAGAAGGTCGCTTCCTCGTCGGCCACCGTGCCCGAAATGCATCCTGATGTTCGCCCCTCTTTCAAGGGTAAGAAATGGATTTGAATACTTTGAACCCCAAAGACTCATGGCTCTGTTGCATAACATATGCACAAGCCTTCCTCCTTCGTTTTCACTGGACCGCCCAAACTTGACCATGATGGAGCCGCATATGTTGTATGGACCGCATGACCCTCTCATATTCGAGCCACATAGGGCATGCCCTATGTTTGAGCCGCATAGAATTTTGCCGACTCACGCCGCATAAGATCCTCTGCGAGATAGAACCGCATATATTTTAATCTGAGCCGCATAAGCTATCGAATCAGTGTCACATGGAACTCCCAACTGAATTGGGCCGCATGAAGCTGTGTTGACCCGAGCCGCATAGGCTCTATTAAATCCGTCGCCGCATGAACCCCACCTGAATTGGGCCGCATAAGGCTTCGTCGATCCGAGCCGCATAGGCTCATAGAAACTTCTTTTTGAGAAACTCTAAGTGGTTTCATTTTAACCTATTTTTTTAATTCTGTTTCTTTTGTCCTTTTCCAGTAAACCTCCCAACCAACCCGGCCGGAGAGCTTCTAGTGGGTTAAGCTCAGTTTGCCATGGGTGTACGGCTTGACGATCTAATTCGATATATGACAGATCAACTTCCCTCTAATGAGCCTTTGGAGAGGGTGGCTGCCATCAACAACCAGCATTTCCATTTTCTTTGCACTATGATGAATTCGGGGAAACTGGACGGAGCATATCTGAAACCAGCTTTTCTCTTCGGGGATGCTTTCTCCGTAAAGAACTCCCGAATGCTGGACGTTTCTGAGAACTGGGACTTCACTGTGGACGGGGTGGATATCCATGTTCCCAAGATGGAGCGGCATTTCCCCCTCTCGTGGTTTAATATGGTGCCGTTGGGCAGGAAAATGGTAGGTTCTCTGACTCCAACCCAACAGGGATATTCGTGGGCAACATCCACTATAATATGAGTATTAGGTCAGCATGTGCTAGTAGGGAGTCAGTCAGCCAGACTGTGATGGGGCTGATTCCTGGTACTTTTATAAATGTGTCTGGTCCTAACTTCACTTTTACCCGAGCTGATACCGTCCTGAATCAGCTCGCTCGCAAGGGGTCCTATCATGTGGGCAGGTTGTCGCTGTTGAATTGGATAAACCCCATTCCCACGTGGGCCAATCTTTTCTCTTGGATCCTGAGGAACTACGAGGAACTCCTTCGGGAGATTGACCTTTACTACGCCATCCGGGACACCTGTTACGGATTGCCCATTAACAAGCCGCTGTTCATGGCCCTTTTGGAGATGTATAGCCGGCGTACGGGGACATTCTTCGCGCTCGGGGGAGAGTTGGGACTTGCTCTCCATGAAATGCATGATGTTTCTAAGCTGCCGTGGGGAGGCGAGGCCTTTGAAGTATATACCCCGACGAACGAGGAATTCGATGACCTGGATCGACGGTTTCCTGGTTTCGTCACTGTGTACCGAGAACTGTTGTGCCACCATAGCATCTGCCACCAGACTGCTATCAAGAAAGAAAATAGCTCAGAAGGGAACGCCCCATATACCACGGCCTGGGTCGCGTATCTTTTCAAGTTACGTCCTTCTGGTCGGGTCCGTCTCGAGGTCCTCAAACCCCGGAGGAGGTAAAGGACATGATGTTGAAGGCCAAAAGGTCGAGGTCCACCCGTGACAGGTTTGGGAGTCGTACTGACTCCTTCAGTTATTTCTACTACGGCACCCGGCAGATGTCGGAGAAAGCAATCTTGGCCGGGTTCTTGATGGTATGGCTACGAAATTGCGTAATCTCGGGAGGGGCAGGTTCTATGGAAAGGATCAGCCGCCACTTCATTCTTCCGGCTGTGAAGCTGGTCTTCAAAGTAAGACTGGCCCTTCTTCCGGCTATGGTGTGTAGCATACACCACGGCCTCCGTGCCTTTTCGTTTAAAGTCATTGCTCGTGAGATGACGTTGGACTTCGAGCGGATAGAGCTACCATACCACTATCTCATGGGGTGGTTATTGATGCATTACCGGTCATTGATGAGGCCCGGGACAGAGGATGATGTCACCGCTGATGACGTCTTCCTTTTCCGATATCGCCATCAATCTCGGGAGTATGACACCATGCCGGCTTGTCGGAGGGCGTTGGCAAGAGTTGACGGGCCCGACTTCTTTGTGTCTCTTCCTCAGTTTACCCTTAGAGAAGTGAGGAGGGTACACGTTGATGGCATTGAACCTCCCCAGCTCTTATCTGAGAAGATGCTTCTATGGCTGCACAACATTCGCCCTGCGCACCTAGTATATCGTTACCGAAATAACGTATACTTGGAGCCTTATTTGCCTAGCAGGTTTTCTCATCAATTCAGGTATAGTCAGCTGTTACTTGACTGCCCCAGTGCTTGCATGGGCTTCTAGGGCAGTATCCTTGACGGCATACGGGCGTGGCATTATTACAATGCTGTTCATACCCGGGCTAGCTTCTCAGTCCCTGACGCTAATACGCAAGGTGATATTCTGTACATGACGGCTCTTTATCACGTTGCGGCGAGCAAATCTTCCGTAAACTTTGACATGAACACCAGCTTCATTGTCGGGACCGGCTTGGCAGAAAAGCCAGAGGGTTCCGCAGGAAGAGAAGAGAGAGAGACGAATAGGGTTCCCGTGCCAGACTCGGAGTCCACTGCGGCGGACGAAGAGGATGACGAACAGGCCGCCGATGACTCGTCGCATTCTTCGGACGAGGAGGTGGGGAACCAGCCTCATACTGTGCCGGAAGAGAGGTGGAGGATCATCCACCTGTTGTGCCTGGTGCTTCGGGCCCATGAGGCAGGCGTCTATCTACTAACGATGGCAGGACCTACTCCACAAAGCGGGCTGCGGTAAGACGTCGAAGGCTGTTTGTTGATGTTGACGATATTTCTGAGGTGATTGGAATTTCAGCGCCTTTTCCTTTTTTTCTAAATTACTGTCTAATCATTTTTCTTTTGCTCCTTACAGGTGTCCGGGGAGTCTGCTTCTCGGGACTCGACTACTGAAGTCGATCCAGCCTTGTCTACTTTGATCCATGATATGTGCACCGCCATCACTTCCGCTGGGGTTCTTCCGGAGGAGGTCGGGGGGTCTCACCCTGCTGGGACCTCAACCCATGGGGACGGGGACTCTACTGCCCCTGTCCCTGAGACAGCTGAATTCTAACAGGATGACACTGACCTGGCTGGCTTCCCTTCAGGGGTGGCTGGGGCAGAGAGACCAGTAGAATTTGAGTTGGAAGCTGCGGGTGGGGAGACCATGTTAGCTTCGAACGAGCTGCAGCCTCCGAGCTCTTCCCATGGTAAGATTAACCAGCCTTTTAACTTGTGAGGAGGCTTATTTGCTCAATCACCCTGTCCTTCGTGGTTTAATGATTGCTTTGGATGTACAGGTCCCACCCCTTTATTGTCGGTGATGGACATTGCCAGGGCGGACTCTACCGGGGGAATCTGATTGAAGCACGTGTACCTCCTTCTTTTCTAACCCATACTAAGGGGCTTCCAGCTGGGTCAAGTTCGGGAGCCTTGGTGATAGCACAGCTGGAGCAAGGGACGACGCTTCCCGCACCATCCTCTGCGAATAGGGTTTCGGGAGTTAACCTTTCCGCTCTACCAAGTATCCAGGCTTTTCGGGCGGCGGAAGAGGAGCTAGCTCCCATCCATGCCTCTTTTCGTACATAATTCGTTTCCCTGGTGGCAGGGACGGTCAGTTCTGAGGCTACTCCTTCGGTACTGCCTGCCACACTCCCTTTGACACCGTCCTCTATGAAAGTTTTGGATGAAGTGTCCTAGGATGTGGTCGACAGTTTCCACCGCCATCTGAAGAGGGGGATTGAGGCAGCTGGGAGAGGGGGACTCCCTTTTCTATGGCCTTTCAATGCGCCGGTGGCCAGATTAATATCCTTAGAACACTCCCAGGAGGAGCGGGACTGGCTGCGCTTCTGGAGCCTAAGCTGTTAGAGGCTGATCATCTTGGGCCCAATTTTGCGTGCTGCAGCAAGCTGATTTACCTGCGGTAATAAACCAAGAGCGCAATTTCCTTGTGACCGTGGTGGAGAAGGTAAGGCTTGCTCGGGAATCGATCAAGCCAACTATATTGAAGGACCGCCAGGATCTGACTCAGTTGTACGATCAATGGAACCGTCGGACTGAAGATTGTGCAGCTCGGGAAGCGGCGGCCTCCCGCGGGGTAGCTAACACCCAGGAGCAGATCCTTGAGCTCCAGAGAAAGCTGGCTTTCTTGGAGTCCAAGCTCGAAGCTGCTCGTGCTGAGAAAGGGATTTCCATTCAGGAGGCTGACAAATTTAGTAGGGCTTCTGCCAATTTAGAACTTGCCCTAAAGAAGATGAGAGAACGACTGGCAGGCATATATGTATTTGAATGATGCAGAGCAGTTGTCCCAGGAGGCGAGCGCCGATCAAAACAGAGGCTTGAGCAGGGGACTGCCTTGGTGAGAAACCGCCTCTTGGAGTTGTGTAATGCCGAACTGTAGTCGGCCTTTTTCTTGTTTTGTTTCTGTTTTCCTTTTCTTTTTTCTTTGGGAGGGACGTGGTCCCAAAACATGTAATCTTTTTTCGTCCTTCAAATAAAGAGTACTTTCCATTCTACCCTTCATTTGCATTGCTTGTTGGGCCTGTGGAATTGTGGTGATGTTTGCCCCGCATGGGGGACTTGTTTGTGGACTTGTTACCCCTGGCATACCTTAGTTTTAGGTACAGATAACAAGTTTGATTGGGGATACTTAGAATAATTCCACGGCAAGGTGGTCGTAGACGTTCCCAGTATCGGGATATAGAATGCCATGGAGCAGCTAGGCTCCCGGGACATGATGAGGAATGGTGGACCTATACTAAGAGACTTAGCAAAAGACATTTGTGGGCCTATTATCCTTGGCGTACCCCGAATTAGGATACAGATAATAGGATGAAGGGGAACCAACATACTTACTCAGAGGTAATGAGGACATGGCAAGTATGAGGGTTTTACCGTGGAGTCTTTCTACTCAGAGGTAATGGGGACATGGCAAGAGTGGACTCAACGGAGGATATTTGTGGTCAACAGAGGACATTTGTGGGCCTATTACCCTTGGCGTACCCTGGTTCAGGGTACGGATAATATGACGAGAGAGGAGCAACATACTTACTCAGAGGTAATGAGGACATGGTAAGTACAGAGGTTTTACCGTGGAGTCTTCCTGCTCAGAGGTAATGAGGACATGGCGAAGAGTGGACTCAACGGAGGATATTTGTGGTCAACAGAGGACATTTGTGGGCCTATTACCCTTGGCATACCTGGTTCAGGGTACGGATAATAGACGAGAGAGGACCAACATACTTACTCAGAGGTAATGAGGACATGGTAAGTACGGAGGTTTTACCGTGGAGTCTTCCTGCTCAGAGGTAATGAGGACATGGCAGGAGTGGACTCAGCGGAGAATATTTGTGGACCTATTATCCTTGGCGTACTCCGGTTGTGGGTACAGATAATAAGTCGAAAGGGAATCATCATACTTACTCAGAGGTAATGAGGACATGGCAAGCATGAAGGTTTCTTCGACGGAGCCTTCCCATTCAGAGGTAATGAGGACATGACAGGAGTGGGCTCATCGAAGGAGGGTACATAGAACGACTCAGAGGTAATGAGGGCATGGAAGTTCTATGTAAAGGGGTGATTTATTTTGGCGGAAGTGAAACGACTCAGAGGTAGTGAGGACATGGCCGTTTACAAAATTTGTGGATCGATTACCCTTTTTGTGCACTGGGAGTGCGGGTAGTGGGGTAGATGAGGGAGGATCTCTTCCAGAAAGGAAGTTCAGAGGTATGATCATACATGACTTACTTTCTGAAAGAGTGACCGGAATATGAGTTCAGTGGTACCAGCGGGTACATGACTCGATAATTTTGGAATTAGCAGGTGTGAGTTCAGCAGCGCGGCACCAGCGGGTACGTGACTCGATAATCTGGAATGTTGTAGATGTGAGTTCAGCGACACCAACGGGTAAATGACTCGAGGATCTGGAAAATCGTGGATGTGAGTTCAGCGGCACCAGCGGGTACATGACTCGATAATCTGGAATGAGTGGTTGTGAGTTCAGCGGCACCAGCGGGTACATGACTCAATAATCTAGAAAATGTCGTTTAGACATAATATTTCTTCAGGAACTTGCCGTTGGTGGACAACATGAGCAAGTCTCCATTTTTTTTGCGAGGCGATAAGCACCGTTGGAGAATACAACCTCGATAATAAATGGACCTTCCCATTTTGGCTGGAACTTGCCGATGGTCTTGTGAGTCATGACCATCGGCCTCCGGACTGCTAGAACGAGATCGCCCACTTGGAATGTTCTGAGCTTGACCTTCTTGTTGAAGGCTCCAGAGATGCGTGCTTGGTATAGCTCGATCCTTTGCTGAGCCAGGAGGCGCTTTTCATCTAAGGCCTCGAACTCTTGTAGTCGGCGTCGGTAGTTATCATCTGTCGTCAATTGATAAGTGAGGGCAACGCGGAGTGAGGGTATTTGAGTCTCCAATAGGAGAACTGCCTCACTCCCGTACACCAGGGAGAACAGTGTGTTCCCTGTGGCCGTTCGGACCGTGGTACGGTACGCCCATAAGCATTCACCAAGCTTCTCGTTCCAGTCGCATTTGTTGGATGATACGAACTTCTTGAGTAACTTGATGATGGTTTTGTTGAATGCTTCTGCCAACCAATTTGCTGCTAGATTGTATGGCATCAAAGCAATATTCTGGATGCGGTGCTTGTCGCAGAACTGATAGAAAGCATGGCTTGCAAACTGCAGACCATTATCGTGGATGATCCTTCGGGGCAGTCCAAAGCGATAGATGACGTGATGCTTAAGGAAGCTGATCACGTTTGAAGTCTTTACTTCTGCAAGCGGGACAGCCTCTGCCCATTTGGAGAAGTAATCTGTGATTGCTAGTATGAATGGATGTCCTCGGGAGGAAGGTGGAGTGATTGGACCAATGATATCCATCCCCCATGCTTCGAATGGCCAGGACGGGACTGTTGGATGTAGAAATTCGGATGGTTGGTGGATGAAGTCCGTGTGGACTTGGCAGGCTTTGCACTTTTTCGTATAGTCTATCGCATCTGCTACCATCGTGGGCCAGTAGTAGCCCATTCGGCCAAGACGGTCTTGCAATTTAGGGCCAGGCTGATGGGCCCCGCAGACACCGTCATGAGCTTCTCGTACGGCTTCTTTGGCTTCTGCGTTTGACAGACACCGAAGCAATAATCCATCATAGGATCGGCGATACAGCATTTTTGTCTCTGTATCATAGAAGAATCTGAGAGAACGCCGTCTGATGGAGGTGCCTTCCTTTGGGTTCTCAGGGAGGATATCGCAGACGACAAAGTCAATGAATGGTCTCCAATCTGGGACATCGTCTATCGTCTAAGCGGAATAACTCGCCACGAGTTGAACGTTTCTTGGGGCTGACCAGTTCGTGGCCTATCACATCTACTGATTGCTGAGTATGATTTGGCACTGCTAGGGAAGCGGCCAGGCCTGCTATGGCATTGGCTTCGATATTTCAGAGTCTGGGGACGTGCTCGATGAAGAACCCCTCGAACGATGAGATGATGTCGATCGCTATCTGGTGATAGGGGATCATGTCTTCGTGGCGAACTTCGTATGAGCCCGGATCTGATTGACGATTAACTGAGAATCGCCGTATGCTTCAAGATATTCTACCCCCAGTTCTCTTGCAAGTTGGAGGCCAATGACCAAAGCATTGTACTCGGCCATATTGTTAGAGCAGGGTTCTGTGAGAGAATAAGCGCGATTAATCACCAATCCGGAAGGGGAGACCAGCACCACCCCGACTCCAACGACGATGTTGCCCTTGGGTCCAGTTCTTGAAGCACCATCGAAGAACATTCGCCATATATCATCGTGAGAGGTTGCATGCGAGTCGGCGACCTCATCTAGGATTTCTTCATATATTCTGGACGACTCCGAGCCCGGGTGGGCTGCCAAAAAGTCTGCCAGGGCTTGACCTTTAACAGCCTTTTATGGGACGAAGATCATATGATAAGGGGACAGCAATATTGCCCATATAGCGAGGCGAGAGCTGAGTGCCCCTAGTTTAGTCATGAGGACCCTGAGAGGGTTGATTCGTGAGATCACATGTATTGTTTGTCCAGTGATATAGTGACGTATCTTCTGAATGGCGAACACCAGGGTGAGGCTTTCCTTCTCCACAGCGGTGTATCGATGCTCTGGCCCAATCATCATCCGACTGAGGTAATATATGGCTTGCTCATGGCCTGCATCGTTGTTTTGTGCCAGCAGAGCCCCGAGGGAATGTTCTATTGCTCGTACATAGAGCAGGAATAGTTTTCCAGCAACCGGAGCCACCAGGACTGGAGGGTTCGACAAATATTCTTTGAGGCTGTCGAAGGCCCGCTGACATTATTCATCCCATACGAACGAGACGCCTTTCTTCATGAGATGGGTGAATGGTCGGCATCGCCCGGAGTGGTTAGAAATGAACCTCCTGATGTAAGCTAGCCACCCTTGGAGGCCTCGGAGTTCGCGGAGATTTCTCGGGGGACCCATCTCCATAATTGCCTTTGTCTTCTCAGGGTCTACATGGATACCCTGGGCGGTGATGATGAAACCCAAGAAATTCCTGCTGGATACGCCCAGGAAGGATTTTGTGGGGTTCATTTTCAAATTGTGTGCTCGCATCAGGTCGAATACCGTCCCCAAATCCTGGAGATGGTTTCCCTTACAGCTACTCTTGACGGCGATGTCATCAACATAGCACTCTACTTGCGTAAGTGGTCTCTGAAGATGATGCTCATGGCTCTTTGATATATGGCACCGGCATTCTTCAAACCGAAAGGCATGACTGTCTAGCAGTTTCTGCCAATTGGTGTTCGGAATGATATATGCTTTTCGTCGTCAAGAGACATCTTGATTTGGTTGTACCCCGAGAAGCCATCCATAAATGACATACGTTCGAAGCCGCAGGTGTTGTCAATCATGATGTCTGTGATAGGGAGGAGGAATTCATCTTTGGGGCATGCCTCGTTCAGATTGCGGAAGTCGATGCAGATTCAAATCTTCCCGTTCTTCTTGAGGACGGGTACTATGTTGGCGACCCAGTCGGGATGTTGCTCCTCACGAATGAAGCTGCTGGCTATCAGTTTATTGACTTCGCCTTCGATCGCATCCATGATGCCCGGGCGGAAGCGTCGTGTTGTTGCTTGACTGGCTTTGCATCCGGCCGAATGTTGAGTTTGTGAAGAGCAATATCGGGATTTAACCCCGGCATGTCTTCATAGCTCCAGGCTAATACATCAATATATTCTTTGACAAGCTCTAGTAGCGATTCTCGTTCTTCGTCTGTCAGGCTTTTACTGACGGAGATTGGTTTTGGAGAAGATTCGCTGCCAAGGTCGACCTGTATAACCTCATCTTCAGTAGGGGTTCTCTCTGTTCGAACCGCTTTTCCCATTGTGCATCCAACTGTTGGGCCCACGGCTCTAGCTCGAGGATTTCAGGAATGTTTTCATCTTCTTCATAGGCGTCGGCGAATGCCATGTTGACTAATAGGACTTGCCTGAATACGTCTCCTATGCTGGTATCCGAGTCAGAAGTTGGTGACCCGGTTGAATGTGAATACCAGTCACATTCTTCATATGAACTCTCCGGGGTCGTCGTGGGTGTAACATACCCTAATCCACATCGAGTCTTGCTATAGTAGTCCCGTGGTTTGCCAGCCGGGACCGGTGGCTTCAAAGGTAGTCTTCATCCGGTGCCGTAGTTCAAGCCTGGTGTCGTCTCCAGATCATATCCCTGTTTTTGCATAAGATATTTGGATTGGGGGCTATAAAGATACAGAGGCAGTCTTCCGGCATCTGACCCGAGGTCGACTTCTTCTATGGTAAAGGGATGCGGATCGTCCTTCCGGCCGAAGATGATTGGATGGTCCCCTCCCTCGATTATGCGGTAAGCGTCTTTCACTAGATTAAGCTGGATTACGGTGTACACATTTGTCACCTGTGTGTGTAGGTGAGTGCCTATACCGTGTTCCATAGCATACATTGTACAAAGCTTATTAAGCTCGAGGTAGTTCAAAGATAGCCCTTTATTGATGAAGTAAGGTATCTTTTCTAGCGGGATTACATCATCTGCGGAGGAAACATCAGTGTGGGCAGCCACGTACTTGGCTAGCTCCGGTTCCTCTTCGGCTACCCCCTGTATAAATGAAGACTGAGAGGACGACCTGGGCAGCTTGATCGTCAGTGTAGAAGCATGAAAAAGAAGAAAAAAATGATCCATGCGGCCAAGGGGCCACATGCGGCTCAAGAGTCCCATGCGGCTCAAAACACAGAGTGGACTCCATGCGGCCCGCGGAGGGAAGCCACGTGTCATTTCAGAACAGCTGTACCCAGCGTCATTCAAACACAATTAATGCTCTGACGGCTGACAGCTGACAGCCCTAACGTAAAGTAGTCATAATGACTGACACAAAAGCACTATCTTTCTAGGGAACTAGAGAAAATCTTTACAGCTTCGAGGCAAGTTTATGCGGCCAGACTGGACGAGTTCATGCGACCAGTGCAGAGAAACCTATGCGGCTCAATCATAAAGGTCCCCCCATGTGGCTCGGCCATGAAGAAATCCATGCGGCTCGGCCATGAAGACTCTCATACAGCTCGGCCATGAAGACCCCCATGCGGCTCGGTCATGAACATATGCATGCGGCTCGGTCATGACAATCTTCATGCGGTTCAAGTATAGAGACTATTCATGCGGCTCGGTCATGAAGTCTTTCATACGGCTCGGTCATGACGACCTTCATGCGGCCCAAATATGAACGCTCCTCATGCGGCTCAACAATGATGACAGGACACGTGTCCTAAAGATAATCAAATTTTGGGTCAGATCCCAATGATTTGGGACACGTGGCAAGAGAATGAATTAAATTGATTCATTTAGATTTGCGGATATCAGCAGATCATCATAATGGGGATTTACTGCAATTAATATTAATTACTGACATGATTTGGCATAATCCTCATTAATGGTCCAGATCCTTCATGCTCAAGATTGATGGTCCAGATTGATCATTTACCAGGCCGCTGCCACTTTGAGAATGGGCAGTCATTGCAAACCCTAAGGATGCTCCCCACTATTATAAATAGCAGGGTGCCATTCCCTTGCAAAAGATATACACGCACATACAGAGAGACGCTTCCCCAATAATCAGAGAGAAAAATCCACAGAGATCAATCCAGAGAGAGAAGCCAGAAGAGCAATACGAGGAGAGCAAGAAGAGCATTTCTTCGTCAACGCCAAACATCTCGTCATAGGAGCCAAGGCTACGTCCGATCGTCCAAGGAGTAAGGCAGAGCTGCCATCGCTTTCCCGAGCCTCTATCGTCACCCCCAGAATCAAAAATAAACAATTGTACTTAGATTGCTGTACCTAGGTTTTCGTCCCTAGGCTTTCTTTGTACAAGCGAGTTTGTAACGTAAAGTAAAAGTCCAGTCCTCCCATAAAACTGTTCTGCTCTTTTATATTTCATGGCAAACACGATGGCGACTCTACTGGGGACAAACTTCTCCACGGCTGAGGAGTTGGTGACGCAGTCGGATGCAGCCAAGCTTGGCTCTACGCAACAGAAGATGGTCACCCGGTTCGACCAACAAGCGTTCGAAAAAATGCTATCCGACAAGAGCGCTGGCCCGGTCCAGAAGCGAGCCCGCACAAAGAAGGCCCGCAAGGAGTAGAGACCCCCGATCCTTCGCTACTGAGGCTCTTGCAGAGATACCCTCTGTCGCTCAAGACGGCGGAGAAGACTCTCCTGCGGCCCCACTTCAGACCATAGACAACTCTGCTGTCCCCAAGTCCGGCAAAGAAAATATTATGATGCTGGACTTGTAGGGGCTAAGAGGAACTCTATGCGATCCGAGCCGCATAAGGGTATTAGCCGCATGGAGAAAGCTTATGCGGCTACATCCGCCAGTCGCATGAAGAAAACACATGCGGCCACATCTGTCAGCCGCACAGCTTATGCGGCTACAGTTACCAATCGTATGGATGAAACTTATACGGCTACCGAAGTCAATCGCTTGCAGAAAACCCATGCGATCACAATTGCCAACCGCATATGGCCAGCCTGCACTGTAGTGACTCCTAGTCGCCCAAGAACAACTCATCCGACAGCTAAAGGCAGCCGTATGCAGACAGCCTGCACGGTTTTCGATCCTAGTCGCATAGCATCTATTCCACGCTTCTCTCGATCAGTCTTCGACCGTCTCTCATGCGGTCCTGCCCTTGATGGTTCTCTGGATGATAAGCCCGACTCTGTGGTATCCAACTTGGACTCTTCCTATTATACACCCATAAGTGCTAAAAGGAAGAAGTCTAGGGCAGCGCGGGCTCACCAAGCCCAGTCAGCTGCCCCAACCTCTGACTATCGGAGCGTCCCGCTGATTATCACACGGGCCTCTAATGGAAAGTTGTATAAGGCTACTCGTATCCTGCCCCCTGCGGTCAATGGACGGGATAGTCATCAAGCATCTCCCAGTAACGAGCGAAGGCAAGTATACGAGCCACCTTCGAATCAGGGAGCAGGTGGGAGGCCTACACACTCGCGTGCCCGGAATTCCCGAGCCAGCAAAGCAAGTGACTTGCGTGAGGCCATCCTCCACAAACGCAAGGAAAGTGAAGATGTATCGGGGTGCAAAAAGTCCTCCCACGGACGTCACTGCACCCAAGTCATCGTCAACTAATGCTGCAAGAGCACGACGATGCAAGAAGATCGGCAGTTTGTCTTTCAAAGACTGCAACAGCCATCTTCAGAAGATGAGGCACTACCCGTCGTCTCCTGCAACTCTGCTCGGAAGGTCCCCGCTGAAGGAAGGAAAAAGAAGATGAATGTTCCCAGCCCAAAGATCTCAACCACTGCGACTAAAAGACTGTCGTCTAAGTGAGTGCCCACTACCGGAGTTTTCTAAGGTACTCGCTCTAAGACGAAATCTGCTACAGTGGGGGATTCGTCGTCCATAACGCAGGGGGTTGCTGGGGCTGGGGGTAGCACCCCTCCGAGCCTCCACAGCAATCCGATGTTCCAAGAAGATGAGCCAGGGGAGACAACCCTCCCATCAGATAAAGCAAACCTCGACATCCCCGAGGATGTCTACAACTCCCATGACGAGGCGAACTCGGAGACTGGGGGTACTGTTCCTTCCGAATCTGAATCAGAAGGGAATATACCCACATACCCCGATAATTTCTCGCTATAGGGATACGATTCGGAGGGCGCTTCCTCTACCGCTCCGTCTATCTCTCCTCATGTGAAGACGGTATTCATGACAGACAGCAACCAAGGTGGTTCCAGTGATCGCCAGCGCATCGACAGTCTCGAAGCCATATTGCTTGCTTTGGTTAAGTCTGTAGACGAGATTAAAGCGGCCCTTCCAACTCTGCAAGGAGGGACGACCGGCCTAACAAGCGCGGGTCCCGCGATCAATACAGACTCGAATTCGGCGGCACCAAACCCGGGCAACAATCCTCCGGAAACAATAGCCCCCACTGCCGTAGACGAAGCACGCGAAGCGAGAAGAGAGGTCCAGGAGCTCCGAGCCATGTTCCATGCTCGAGAAAACTCTCAAGACCTCAGAATACGGCAACCGTACCCTGCTGCATAGAGGGATGTTCTATTCCCACCAAGATATAAGCCGTTCAATATCAATCCTTATGATGGCAAGACCTCGGCAAGTCGGTACATCACTTACTTCGAGGTCACCACCGACCATCTGCCCCATGACGATGCCATTCTCATACGATTATTCATCGGGGTATTGGAAGGAGTCGCCTTCGACTGGTATCGCAACCTGCCGGACAACTGCATCCACTCCTTCGTCGGCTTCAAGCGCATGTTCTTGGAGAGATTCTACGAAGTAGGACAGAACATCACCATGTCCACCCTCATGGACATCGTCCAAGGGAAGAAAGAGTTGACAAGGAACTACATCGAGCGGTTCCGCCAAATCGCCAAGAAGCTGCCCTCTGGAAATCCAGATTCCTCCTTGATTGAAATTTGCCAAAAGAGACTCCTCCCAACAATCAGTCTCTGGATGGGCAAAAGTCAATTCAAGGACTGGAAGACGTTCATCATCAGCGCTACAAGCGCCGAAGAACGATTGAAGAAGGCTCGCCAACTGGGATTGCACATCTCGGACGGAGAGAACAAGGGCAAGCATCCCAACAACGATAATGGGGGTAGCCCTTCCAACAATCGGGACAGCAGGGAAAAGCAGGCTATGGTGACCGACACGGCACAGAAACCTGAACCAAAGCCGGCAGACAAACAATGGCCGCAAATCACTTACTCCTTCGAAGACGGTCACGTCAAGCCCATCTTGGACATGCTCATACAAGGGGACAGAATTCAGCTTCCTCCACCAAGACGGGAACCGCGGCCGGCAGAGATGGAGAACGCAGAGTACTGCCATTATCATCGCTACGTCCATCATGCTACACACGACTGCTACCAGCTGAAACGGTACATCCAAAACCTCATCGATTCGAACGATTTGGCCATCGATTTCGAAGAGGTAACAGTGGCAGCCAATATGGTGTCGGTACAATTCGGCAGCTTCCCTCCGACGAAAACTCAAGACGGGGTGGTCCCCATCCCTCTAGCGACGATGGAGATTACTAATCTTCTACCTCCCCGAGATCAGGCTGCTAGTTTGGTGCCCCTTACCATATCACGAGGGGAGGTCATGTGGATCCACCCAGACTTGGTATCGGAAGTGACTCGGCCCATATCGTCTTCTATCTGCAAGAAAAAGAATGGAAAAATCAGATCCTGCTGCACAATCTTGGCAGACATCGAAGAAGCTACAGCTGTCGTCACGCGGTCTGGGGCGCAATCCTAACCTGTGGTTGACAATCCAGCTGAAGATCATCAACCCACTACAACTGATGCTCCGGGACCGACTCAGCCTTCGACGACCGACAAGCCTAGGCCGAGGGAGACTCGCTTCGACAAATCCCTCCGAAAAGAGGCAGCCCAAGGGCTGGAGAGGCCCTACAACTTCGACATCTTGGCACAATTGGCCAACACACCGGCCAAGTTGTCATTATACGAGCTCCTGAGACTCTCCAAGGATATTCGTGCGGCTTTGAGCGATGCCCTCCAAAACGCCGACGCATACCTGGCTCAAGTTAACCTCACGGGGGAGGACCCGCCTGCAGATCTCCAAGACAACGCCTGTACGGGAGCAATGCCCAACATCGTCTTCACTCCGCAGGACATGCTCATCAAAACTAATCTACACGATCGCCCACTATACTACACTGGATACATCGGCGACGTAAAGGTGGATCGAATGCACATTGATCCTGGCTCTTCCATAAGCATTATCCCGAAGGGCCTGCTACATCATCTCCGCATCCCAATGTATCATCTGACGCCTACAAGTACCGCCATCAGCGGTTTCAATTCGGGCAGGAGCTACCCTATTGGGAAGATTCGTCTGAAGTGTCAAATTGGCGACCTCCAATCCGAAGTCACCTGCTACGTCATCGATACAGACACTTCTTACAACATCCTCTTGGGGCGCCCATGGATACACGATTATATGATCGTGCCTTCCACGCTGCACCAGTGCTTCAAATATGTCGACAAACACGGCTTCGTGAGGACGGAATTCGCTGATATCGATCCCTTCAAAGGGGTCGAATCTTACTACTCAGACTCCTGCCTGTACGAAAAATCGAAGAAGCATCTTGGTGAAGGAGATGTACAAGCTAGTACCGAGACAGCCACAGGATCAGAAGAGCCTCTGACAATCCGCCTCCAAGCTCGCAAACCGGGCAGGTCTGCACCCCTTACCGCCACTCTGAATAAGGACGCAATTAGCCTCTCGACACAAGAACAACAGATGATAATCCGGCTGCCAAGGTCTGGCCAAGTGCCAAGATCCACAACGAGGCCACTAATAATTAGACTGCCGAGAGTCGGCCAGCCCCAAACAGAGAAGTTCAATCCCTCCGACAAACCACTGACGATACGTCTTCCCAAGAAGGGTCGTCACCCTGATGTAAGGTCTGACACTTCTAGCGAACCAGCCACTCCTCGCCCCACATCAAGTACCAAACTGGGGGTCGCTAGTCTGCCAACAACTCAACGCTCAACTCCATCAACTGAACCGCTGACGATCAAGCTCCCCAGGTCGTTCTCTCAGTCTTCATTCACACAAGGGGTAGCCGAAGAGGAACCGGAGTTAGCCAAGTATGTGGCTGCCCACACTGATGTTCCCTCCACAGATGATGTAATTCCCCTAGAAAAGATACCTTATTTTATCAATAAAGGGCTATCTTTGAACTACCTCGAGCTTAATAAGCTTTGTACAATGTACGCTATGGAACACGGTATAGGCACTCACCTACACACACAGGTGACAAATGTCTACACCACAATCCATCTTACTCCAGCAGAAGACGCTTACCGAATAATCGAGGGAGGGGACCATCCAATCATCTTCGGCCAGAAAGACGACCCGTATCCCTTCACCATAGAAGAAGTCAACCTTGGATCGGACGCTGGGAGACTACCTCTGTATCTTTATAGCCCCCAATCTAAATATCTCATGCAGAAACAGGGGTATGATCTGGAAACGACACCGGGTTTGAACTACGGTACGGGACGACGATTACCTTTGAAGCCCCCGGTCCCGGCTGGCAAACCACGGGACTACTATAGCAAGACTCGATGTGGATTAGGGTATGTGACACCCACGACGACCCCTGAAAGTTCAGATGAAGAATGCGACTGGCATTCACATTCGACCGGGTCACCAACTTCTGACTCGGATACCAGCATCGGAGACGTATTCAGACAAGTCTTGTCAGTCAACATGGCATTCGCCGACGCTTATGAAAAAGATGAAGACATTCCGGAAATTCTCGAGCTAGAGCCGTGGGCCCAACAGCTAGATGAACAATGGGAAAAGTGCTTCGAGCAAAGAGAACCTCCCACTGAGGATAAGGTCATACAAGTTAATCTTGGTAATGAAGCCTCCCCGAAACCGATCTTTATCAGCCAGAGTCTGACAGATGAAGAGCGAGAGTCGCTGCTCCAACTCGTCAATGAGTATATCGATGTGTTCGCCTGGAGCTATGAAGATATGCCAGGATTGGACCCCGAGATCGCACTCCACAAACTCAATATTCGTTCGGATGCAAAACCTGTCAAGCAACAGCAAAGACGGTTTCGTTCCGATGTCATGAATGCTATCGAAGCCGAATTCAATAAATTGATAGCCAGCGGCTTCATTCGTGAAGAGCAGCATCCAGACTGGATAGCCAACATCGTACCAGTTCTCAAGAAGAACGGAAAGATCCGAATATGCATTGACTTCCGGAATCTGAATAAGGCATGCCCTAAAGATGAATTCCCTCTCCCTATCACAGATATTATGATCGACAACACCTACGGCTTCGAACGTATGTCCTTCATGGATGGCTTCTCAGGATACAACCAGATCAAGATGTTCCCTGACGACGAGAAGCACACATCATTCCGAACACCGATTGGTACATATTGCTACACCGTTATACCTTTCGGTTTAAGGAATGCTGGCGCTACTTACCAGAGAGCTATGAGCGTCATCTTTAGAGACCACTTGTGCAAGACGGTGGAATGCTACGTCGACGACATCGCCGTCAAAAGTCGTTCGAAGGAAGATCATCTGCAAGATCTCAGGACAGTGTTTGACCTAATACGAGCACACAACTTAAAGATGAACCCCACGAAATCATTCTTGGGTGTCTCCAGCGGGAAATTCCTGGGTTTCATCATCACTTCTCAGGGCATTCACATCGACCCCGAGAAAACAAAGGCAATCATGGAGATGGGTCCCCCGAGAAATCTCGCGAACTCCGAGGCCTCCAAGGCAGGCTAGCTTACATCAGGAGATTCAGCTCTAATCTCTCCGGACGATGTCAACCATTCACCCACCTCATGAAGAAGGGAGTCTCCTTCATATGGAATGAGGAATGCCAGCGCGCTTTCGACAGTATCAAAGAATATTTGTCGAATCCTCCAGTCCTGGTGGCTCCTGTTGGGAAAGCCATTCCTGCTCTATGTACGAGCGATAGAACATTCTCTTGGTGCCCTGTTGGCACAGAACAATGATGCGGGCCACGAACAAGCTATAACTACCTCAGTCGGAAGATGATTGGGCCAGAATACCGATATACAGCCGTAGAGAAGGAATGCCTTACTTTCGTGTTCGCAAACCAGAAGACGCGATACTACGTCACGGGACAAACCATCCACGTGATATCGCGGATCAACCCCCTCAGGGTCCTCATGACCAAACCTGGGGCACTCAGCTCTCGCCTTGCTACCTGGGCGATATTACTATCACCATACCACATAATCTTCGTCCCGCAAAAAGCTGTTAAAGGCCAGGCTCTGGCAGACTTTCTAGCAGCCCATCCAGGCTCTGAGACGACCAGGGTATATGAAGAGATACCGGACGAGGTCACCAGTTCAAATGCAGTCTCCCATGATGCCATCTGGCGAATGTTCTTCGACGGCGCTTCAAGAACAGGACCAAAGGCAACATCATCGCTGGAGTTGGAGTGGTGCTGATTTCTCCCTTCGGCTTGGTAATCAATCGGGCCTACTCACTCACAGAGCCCTGCTCAAATAATATGGTCGAGTACCACGCCTTGGTCATCGGTCATCGGCCTCCGACTCGCAAAGGAGCTGGGGGTAGAGTATCTTGAAGCATACGGTGACTCACAGTTAATCATCAATCAGATTCGGGGGTCCTACGAGGTTCGCGACTGTCACGCTCCAGAACCAGAATACTGGAGAGCAGGGGCAGACATAGCCAGCTACGTATATTGAAATGGATTCCATCTCGCTATACGGTCACGGCTGTCTAGATACCTGAGGGTTTACTACAAGCCAACAGTCTCCTATGGTCATGAACAAGCCTATTGTCTCAATCACAAGCAAGTAAATAGATGTCACAAGATGTATGATCATTAAATATACAATAATAAGGCGTCCCAAATATTACATATTCAGCTGATCATGAAGCTAGTCGTTACAAAATGTGAGGACTAGAAAGAGTTTAGTCATACATGATCAACCCTAGGATCTGTCAATCATGTTACAGCCCGTAGGCAGACAATAAGTAAATACAATCGAGCTAAACAGGTGCTCGTCGGCTAAACGTCTCAAAGAATATTTTACAATAAAGTGGGAGAGCAAAAATAAACCCACTCGTTGCCCGGGTTACGTCTGGTGTTCACCATCGGGCTGGAAAAGCGGTAGATCCTCTGGAGTTGCTCCAAAATCTGGCCATACAAAACC
>JANAVB010000170.1:0-7500 GCA_029216955.1 Iris pallida
TCCTAGCTTCTAAGGTGAGTAGACTGTGTAACACCCAGTTTCTAAAATAAGGGTAATTTTGAAATTTTGTATTTTAATTTATTTTTTGGTATTTAAATTTTAATATAATTTTTAGTGATTTTTCATCATTTTAAAACTATTAAATATCATGACTTGTGAATTGGTGTACAGCTAGTGAAACAGTAGAGACTGTCTGCCCTAGAGCCTAGCCATGTGATTAGGGTGTTTTAATTATCATTTTTAGCCTAGGGTAATTTGGTTATTTTGACTTAATTGAATTATTTGATTATTTATTGAATTGGTGAATTCTATTTTGACTTTGACTTGTTGAGACCTAGTGGACTAGCCTAGAACCTAAACCTAGCTATGGTAACCCTAGCCTAACTTGAGTTAACCCATTTTAGTCATTAGAGATTGGCTTTAGAATGAGGGGATTAGGTTTAGTGAAATTAAGTCATGACTTATGGTTTAATGCAATGACTTGTGATTTAATGACTTGTGATTTAAGCCATTGGCCCATGACTTGAAACCCTAACCCTAGCTCCTCATTTTAGGCAGCCACAATAGCTCAACCAAGACCTAACTTCAGCCTATATAATGTCCCTACACACCCCTTGCCTCCTTTAGAACATCCCTTTGTAGGAAATCCTAATTTCTTCCCCAAATTGCCTAACTCCTCCATTTCTCCACCAATTGATCCCAACCTCTTGCATTTGGATCAAAATCTGGAGGGGAGATTGAAGGAGGCTTGCTTGTAAGGAGTGGAGCTCTTTTGGACACAATTTGAGGAAGAGGGATTCTCTAATTTGGGTCTTTTTATTGAGACTTGCTCTCAATAGGTAAAACCTATCAAACCATTCCATTTCCCAATTTCTTTGCATGGTTGCATTCATTTAGGTCAACCCTAGCTGTCCCCCAAGTTTGGTAGGAATTAGACTCGGTTTGGTGTCCGTATCGGACACGTATCAAGGTGTCTATATAGGTGTTTGATGAAATGCTTGAATGGATTAAAACTTTATGTTTTCTAAAACAAATTACATATTTTGTAGCTTAATATGTGTAGATTAATTTCCAGGTGACTGAGTTTAATTTGTGCACTGTTCGTGTCCATTTTGGACACGAACTCACTGACTGGACACACACAGGGCACTGTAGCCTTGCCATGCTGCCCTTGTCCTAGTTTGCTCTGGATACGACCTTTACGCCACAAAATTTGACATGAAGACTCCCTACATGATTGATACGGGGCCTACAAAGTTTCGTAGGATCTCGTTGACTGGTTAGGGAGAACATCGACCCGCACTGCACACGCACGGTCGTACACTGGTTTTTTCCAGTCTGAATTTGTGTACTGACACGGACTCGTAACTCAGACACGACACGTCCCTGACCCGATTCAGGGTGATGACACCCTAGCCCTAGTCCTGGCGAACCTAGGTACATGAGCACGTGTCCTGGTTTGGCTCGTGTCGTGTGCACGAAGACACGGCACGCGTGTACGATGATTGTGTACACAGATTGTGTCTGTTTATTGTTTGTTGATTTGGACACGTTTGTGTCCACTGGGTGGACACGTTTGGTTATGGCTGACACCAACACATATGACACTCACATTACCAAGCATTAATTCCTAGTATTAAACTAATTTTGATGTTCGAATTACCAATTCCCATTTTTCCTGATACTCCCTTAAACTGAATTGCTTTGTTCCTGAGTGTAAATCCATTTTCTGAGTTTTGTGATTTCTTAAAATGTTGATTTAGATCACCTACATGTGTTATAGTCCATGTTAAATTTGAATTGTGTGAGGCTATGGGTTGTTGGAATCATGTTTGGAGTGATAACTGTCAAGTTGATTTTTGGGTTAAATTTTGTTTAAACTTCAAATTGATTTTGTATTTCCTGAGTTGCATTTTTCCTACTGATTTTAATCAGTTTAGTAGTTGTTTGATTCACCTACATGTTAAGGAATAATGTACATGGTTATTTGTGATCTAGGTTGAACTATGGGTTTCGAAATATGGCTTGGGAGTTCCCGAGTTCACTGAATTTCTCAGAAACATGATAAAGCTGGACTGAACACTATGTTACCACATGAATACTGAGATTGTATATCACAGTGGGTTTTCGCTGATTGGGTTTTGGCTATCAATTTATGTCTAATTTATGACTGGTACACTGTTTTAAGAACACATGTTTACACACAAGAGATATCTGAGAATTACTTCTTCTTTTTGTGAAACCTGAAATCTGGAACTTAACCATGAACACAAATGTTTGTTCCTTACTGTCAACAGGAAATCTGAGGATGAATTCATATACCACATATTTCACATTGCAATAACTGAGATTCATAGGCTAATTTATGTCAAGTTCATTGGTTCAAAAACCTGAGATTCTTTTTACTAAAATCTGAGATTCTAACTGATTTTTGATTATATTTCACTGAGATGGATTCAGCAAATTGGATTTCGATTTATTAGGGACTGCTATGTACTCCTGAGAAAGCATTTCCCTAGACATTCCTCATTTTCTGAGAACTAGACTTCTGAAATTGTACACTGCCTTCTATTACACACACACATATCAAATACCTGTCACTTGACACACCCTTTCTAAAACAAATTCCCTGAGAACTAAACCAACTACCTACTGTCATTCAGTCCCCATATTTTTAAATGCTGAATCTGAGTTTATGCTCACTGTTTTTCCAATGCATTCCTAATATTTCACACACTGTTTTTCTATGATACACTCATCAACACTCTCATATATCACACACTCTACTGTCCTTCCTTACATCATATCACTCTATACACACATGTATCCACACTCTCATGATACTTTGCTCACACTCTTAACCCACACACAGGAAACACATGTACACAACACATTACCTTTTCCTATCCTTCTATGTATGTGTATATACATATGTGTGTGTATATATTATATATATTATATATAATATATATATATAATTGGGTGATACATATATTATCATGTATCCTATATATTATAATGTGTGTATTATATTATTTTAGATATATATGTTAATATGTGCATATGTAGATATGTGTTGCTATAGGTAATATAGTCTATGGGCCTATAGCCTAGGGCTCAATACCTATGTGTGTGGTTTGAAAGCCAGTATAGATGTGCATTGGCTTGTATTGCCTTGGGATTGATGTAGAGTGCTAGCCTAGGCTTGGTTAGGCCTAGTGAGACTTATTAGACTTGTTTGGGTCAGTCTTGACCTAGTTGACCTAGTTTGACTAGTGTAGTTGACCAGAGTTGACCAAGAGTTGACTTTAGTCTAGTTTGTCCTAGACAGCATGCAGATGCATCGTAGATTACATTTATCATCCCCTGTATACATCTTGACTTGTGTTTCTCTAACTAGGAGTCAGGTACCTCATCTCGGACAGTACATTTACTTCAGACATTCAGATACCAGGCGAGTACATTCTCTGATCATTTCATAACTTGCTTAGAATTATATTCCTGCTCTAGTTTACCTTATTTGATGTTGTCACAATATTATCACGGATTGGTACTATATGGATCCCTACATTGAGATGTTATCCCCTCGGAAGCATCGGATACATTGGGTCATGTGTTTCATGTACATCGTGTATTCCTCGCTCTCATGTTATTCATGTTATCATGTGCTTCATGCTCGTTCGTGCTCGCTTGTGTACTCTTATGTGCTATCATGTTCGGTCATGTTTCTCATGAATCTCATGTATAACCTATATTGCATGTACACTCATTTATGAGCCTTCATGTGAATTTTATGTGCATCCATTTATGGGGCCCCCAATGTGAACTTCATGTACCCTCATGTATGAGCTCTCATGTATACTTCATGTGCACCCATTTATGGGCTCATGTGAAAACCATGTACGTAACATAACTTGTTGGATCCTTATGTATTGATTGGGGTATGGGGGAGTATAAATAGTCATGTGAACAATTCCAAAGAAGTATAGCCATGTGCGCCTCTTTATAGTCATGTACAAATCCAGCCGTTCACATGTCAACTTTGTACTCTAAATCACTAGTCACTGGTAGCTCTCTACTTATAGTAGATATTTCTATTACAGTTCTCTTCCTGTTTACATCATGTACTTTCTTTCAGTTTTATGTATCGTACTCTCTTGTATGTTTATATTCTCTAACCTGTTATGATCTGCGTGAGATGTATTGTGCTCGCTTCCGTCCTGACTGGACCTGTTGAAAATTTTACAGAGGATGATGAGGAACCCTGTGCCCCTTACTTTGGAGCTTGCCCAGATGACACTCGCGACCTGGACCCCTGGGAGGTTCAGGCAGCTGCTGAGGATGATACCCTTGCATAGTTTAGATAGTCTAGATTATTTCTTTTTTATGTTTAGTTGTTGTCCTTATTTTCAGAGTTTTATAATTTGAGATGTTGAGACTTGTTTTTCTTTTCTGTTGTACCTCAGTTCAGGATTTTCTTATCTATTTTATCGTGCCATATTCTATCTCTAGTTGTGATTGAGCTGTACCTTCTGTGATTAGCCTCCAGTTGGAGATTATTCTATATTGTGTTAGTATAGTTCATGACCTAGAACAGCGTTCTACCGCCGACACTGCGGCGTAGGCTGGACGCTGTTACGTACTCATACCCTCACGGTGGGTGCGGGTCGACACGTTTTTAGTAGTGGCCCATGCAGGTCGAGTTTATGTAGTGGTATTCAAATTAGAGTATTACTACAGCCTGCATAGGATTAGGATTATTTTTGAGGTACTCAATCACATTGGGAAAAACTCTTAACAAAATTCCTGCCATCTAAAATCCTACTGAAGACTGCTTCCTTGAATAACTGTCCTTCCATGAATTATCGTTTCTATCTCAGTATTGATTCCTTGTTTAATCTGTCTCCAGGATGGTGATCGAGACACGATCGCATCGCTCTGGCTCAACAGACGCTGGTGAGAGGCCTACCATCCCTCGCCCGATTGTGGACGATGGGACCACAGCACCCCCTATTTCTGCTCATATAGGAGCGTCTGCAGCTTTTGGAGTGCACCTCCACCTGTCCGGAGGTCTTCCCCCGTCATTCCAGATATGTATCAGCAGCAGTTACCTTCAGGGACAGTAGATACGGCTCAGATGTTTACCCTTTTCCAGCGATTCTTGGAGTCTCAGCAGCAGATACAGCAGAGCCAGTCTACTGATATCCGATAGAGCATACAAGATACTCACCAGTTGGTCAGGACGATAGTAGAGCTGGTGGCTGCTCAGCCACAGAAGCCACAGGGAGGTCAGATGCAGCCGTATCAGTCGGACCCCAGACATCCAATCCTTCAAGAAGATGGGACCCCGAGACTTCAAGGGTATAGAGGGCATCATATATGTTGATGATTGGATATAGCACATTGAGGAGATATTCCGATTGGCACAGATACCAGCTGGATTACAGATCGAGGCAGCGCCAGTCAGATGCAGGATTTGGCCTGTACTTGGTACCAGACGGACCCGAGGGTTGGTACAGCCGGTCAGACTTGGGCAGCGTTCAAGAAACTATTCAAGGAGAAATTCTTTTTCGATACAATACTCCGTGCTTTGGAGGCACAGTTCGAGAGTTTGGTTCAGGGGAACTAGGCCATTGAGGAGTACGCTGGAGAGTTCAGCCGTTTAAGCAGATTCGTTGAGGATCTTACTGAGGCTGGGAAGGCGAGAAGGTTTCGTATGGGTTTGATCAGAGAGATCAAGTCATATACCAAGAGCGACCGCGATGCCACTTTCGAGCAGATTCTGGTAGGAGCCATGACAGCGGAGGACGATCTTGGACTGAAGGAGAAGAGGATGCGAGATACTCAGGGAGCTAGTGACAGTACGGGCCCGCTAAGAGGCTCCACCTACAGATTCAGCAGCAGATTCCCCGTTTGCAGTTTCAGCATCAGTATCAGCAACAGATGCTACCTCTACAGTTTCAGCAGCAGTACCAGCAGCCGAGGGTCTACTTTCAGTAGCGGCAGTTTCAGGACCGTGTACCCTTTCAGCAGGCGCAACAGCCACAGAGGCAGCAACAGACCCCGGGATAACAGCTTGTTATCATTTGCCCTTTTTGCAAGAGACCGGGGCACGATTGGGGCGAATGCCGGAAGAGGCTGGGTAGATGTTTACTTTGCGGAGGATCCGATCATCGGCTGAGAGAGTGTTCCGAGTCGTCGGGACAGACGTTTAGGGAGCAGGAGCTAGGGCTCTGGTAGGCCAGCAGACGGATTTCCCTAACCGACTCAGCAGCAGAGGTACATGCAGCATCAGCAGCAGGCCAGGGAGGCCAGCAGGGGCAAACTTTTGCCAGGACAGTCGAAGATGCTCAGGCTAGTAGAGATCTTGCTGCAGGTTCCGTTCTATTTGATTTTCTTTCCGCAATAGCCTCTTATAACTGCCTTGAAATTTCGATTCCCTCTTTTCCTTGTTGATTTATCAATTTTGTCCTGTTGTTCTTGTGTTATGTTTGATTTTCTTCTGAGATGAATCATATGGGCTAGGTTACCCAGTTATGGAATCTAGAATCTTCGATAGTCGTGTTAGCTGGCATAGTGAGGACATATAGTCAGATTTAGGACATATTTTCGGGTGTGGAATTTGGATTTTCGCTGCCAAGCATGTGGCAATACAAAATTTTAAATACCATGATTCTAGAGGTATGTGCCTTAGTCGAGGACTCTGTGATTATCGTAGCCTTGCTCACTAGCATGGCGAAGATTCTGAGTATCATAATTTTGGACATACGCATATGATTATCTGACGATATGTTTGAGACTTTGATTGTGGGGTGTTTGACCTAGAAGGACTACTACCATCTTAAATTTCGAGAAAATTTTTCTAAGGTGGGTAGACTTGTAACACCCAGTTTCTAAAATGAGGGTAAATTTGAAATTTTGTATTTTAATTTATTTAATTATGGTATTTAAATTTTATTATATTTTTTAGTATTTTTAATCATTTTAAAACTATTAAATATCTTGACTTGTGAATTGGTGTGCAGCTAGTGAAACCGTAGAGACTGTCTGCCCTAGAGCCTAGCCATATGATTAGGGTGTTTTAATTATCATTTTTAGCCTAGGGGTAATTTGTTCATTTTGACTTAATTGAATTATTTGATTATTTATTGAATTGGTGAATTCTATTTTGACTTTGACTTGTTGAGACCTAGTGGACTAGCCTAGAACCTAACCCTAGCTATGGTAACCCTAGCCTAACTTTAGTTAACCCATTTTAGTCATTAGAGATTGGTTTTAGAATGAGACGATTAGGTTTAGTGAAATTAAGTCATGACTTATGGTTTAATGCAATGACTTGTGATTTAATGACTTGTGATTTAAGCCATTGGCCCATGACTTGAAACCCTAACCCTAGCTCCTAATTTTAGGGCCACAACAGCCCAACCAAGACCTAACTTCAGCCTATATAATGTCCCTATACACCCCTTGCCTCCTTTAGAACATCCCTTTGTAGAAAAT